>FLRD01000602.1:0-11602 GCA_900088485.1 Plasmodium ovale wallikeri
AAATTTATAATTTTATAAATATATTATGTGTATTTATATTTATGAATTATACAATATTTGATATAATTATATTATTTAAAAATTTTGAAAGAATATGACAATTTCTTCTTAATTATGTGTCAATGCATAACATTCGTTACCCATATGAATTCGTGTTATACTTCTTATTATTAACATTGATTATATATATATATTTTTTTTATTCTTTTCAAATTAAGTATCATGTTGTAAATATAAACAGAAGTGTAATATAAGATTCATCTTTGATTTTTATAAGCATATGGAATAATTCTACAATTATATATTCATTGCATGTGTAACATTAACTGATGAAAATACTATTAATGGATATATCTTACTTTCAAAGTTGCATAAGAATAAATATTACATTTTTTTCATATATATTTCTAAGTATATATTATTTGTACAATACTTTACATTTAGTATATATTTACTTATATGATATCCTTAAATAAAATAAATAAGAAAATTACATTTTTTAATGTATAACAAATCGCATTAAGCTATACGCAACCACTACATATTAATAATATAAATATTTTATTATATTTCATTTACATTTTCATTTAATTTTAAAGTTCATTTTTTTTAGTATTAAAAGATATCGATTTCGGAAAGATATTATCTAGCACTAATTCAGTTTTTTCAGGACTTTCTTCTTTTATACATTCTTCTATAATCATCATAAATATCTGTGTCAACACTTTTATTAGAAATAGGTTATTATAATGTTTGTATAATTCTTCATTATTGTTTATATTGTCTAATTTTTCTGTGTTCAATACGAAAATGTCATCTTTTATGTCTCCCATTTCGTGTTCATCTGATACATCTTCTATTTGTTTTACTAGAGACTTAAACCACTTTTCTTGTGTAAACTGTTTAATAAACGTAGCTTGTTTTGTTATCCACTTTCTCCATATCTCTTTTTTTATTTCTTTATATGAAAATTTTGTGTTTTCTTTTAAAATATGATTTTCTAATTGTTCTATATTTTCTAAATATTCCTTTTCTTCTTTTTTCCACTCATACTGCAAAAATTTAAATGCATTTTCACTTTTAAACTTTTCCCAAATATGTCTATATCTTTCTGTCCATTTGTCCAAAAGAACCATTTTATCTTCTTTTGTATTTTGAATTGATATATTTTTCATCACTAAATTAGTGTTTTCCGAATTAGAATATATTTTATTTTTTTCTCTTATGAATTCTTCTAAGCATATTTCTAAAAAATCATTTTTGTTCAATTCCCATTCATCATCTAGTGTATTACAAGTTGTAATTAATCTTATATTTTTTTATTAAATTCATTAAAAAGCATTAAAATTCATGTATTAATATATAATTATGATGCTCAATAATTTACACATTTAACATCAATGCTGTTCCCTTAGTATATTTTTCTCCTATTTATTACACCTTAACTGAAATATTATATGTATATTGCTAGTATTTTAGAATTAACACTTTTCTTAATGTAAGTTTTCTCCTTAATGACAATGAATTTCTTTTTATATTTGCACTTTAACTTAATAAGTTCATATTTCATTCTGAATACTACTTTGGATGAAACTCTTATAAATATTTTTACATGTATTTTATCATTATATTAGAGAATTATTAACAGTGCACTATTACTTTTGAACAAATGTTACTTATAAATTACATATAAAATGTAAATTATATTTTTCTTAGGAAATATGATATAATGATATTATTTATACTAACATAAATTTAATTCCATATATATGAATCTGCAATTTATTAGGAATGATATGTAATATTATATTCCTTGTTTTCAGAATCGAAATCTTCAGTTTCGTAATTATTTATCAGTAATTCTTCCGTTTCTTGGTCTTCATTTTTCCACAAATTATTCATCCTTTGTATTTGTGGATGTAAGAAGGATCTAAATGGAGTGAACTAATATTAACAAAAAAATAATACTTATATGCATAACTATATTGTTACGGTAATTTTCGAGGACTATATTTCTTATGATGAAGTCATATTATAGTTATCACTAGTGCTATTACATCACACAAATTTTGTTACAATTTTTTTGACGCGTTTAATTGGCACTTGGGAAAATTTGATGATTGTAAGTATGTGTGAAAAAATTAAAAAATTTAGCGTAAGTTTTCTTTCCTTTGTATTGAAAACATTTTTTTTTTTATGATATAAAAAGAAACACGTGTTTTGACCTTAATAATTGAGAACTACTAAGCATTTTTTATAAATCTCATTTGGGTGAAGGTTTTTCATTTTTACATAAAAATGTGAAAATTAATAGTTCTTTTTAAATCAGGAACGTTGCAAATGAAATATGTCAATGTTGAATTGAATGGGATAGATATGTAGTAATATTTACGCATGTATATATAGATAATAGTAAATTTAAGTTCGTTATTTCCTTTACCTTAATAAAAACACTGTCTGTCACTATTGCTTTCTCAGGATAAGTCGTAAAAATTAATTTGTTTATGTTATTATTGCTATTTATGAAGGCATATATAACAATATAACATAGCCACCTGTGTCCTTTTGTTGTCTATTTGAACAAAAATGGGAGGAAAGGATTCAACGTATGGTGTATGCATTGTGACATAATTATTAACTATGGGTAACTACGATCTTAACATCTATGAAAGTGGGAATATGTAAGCAGTAAGAAAGGCGAAAAGATATTAACACATTGGGAAGTATTTTTGTTACTTCAGAAATGTAGTGCTCCCTGTAGCGATACTTGTAAGTAAGAATAATGTATACATTTATCTATATAATCACTACTGCTTAATTATGGCGTTAAAAAATACATATTGTTAGAGAGCTTAATCAATACGCTGCGGAGTCGGAAGTAATTGTGCCTTGTTGTGCACTTATTATAGCAATTTTCTGCCTTTATGTTTATGAAAGAACATCCTTAAAGTATAAAGTTTATTTTATGAACATTCCAAAATTAGTGTTATTTTAAGTGCTTCTTAAACCTTGTGTGCTATAGCACGGGAAGGTACATTAAAAATATCTGGAATATATAAAGCAGTTTATTATGGTTTAATAATTTGAACGTTTTATCATTTTATATTTATAATTGAAATGTGTGATAAAGGAGGCTGCATATAAAAAGAGAAATGTGCCAATATAGCAATAGTGAGTGTTACATGCTTATATTTTACGCATATATTTTGAACGTTTTTATTCCGTTTCAGTACTTATATGGTATGTATTATGCGACCCATTTTTATACATGTGCAGACGAAAATGTATAAGGCAGAATGTGCGAAGATAGCACGTATTAAATGACACAGGAAAATATGTGTCGAAGAATAGCATTTTCGTTACTTTTTATATATATTCGTTGTTGAGTACATTTCATTTATATTTTACTTCCTAAATTTACATTTTTTAAGAAAAAGAAAAACAGTTTCTTTTATTAGAGCAAATACTTAAAAAAATTTAATCTTTAGCTCAATATATAGGCACAAACGCAATTGGGAAATTTTCACTGGGTAAATTTAGCTGAAATTTTCTTAGTTCTAATTATATGTTAAACATATATAAAGCAGTGTAAGCAAATTTATGAATTTATAAAATTGACAAATGGATAGTTTGACAAATATAAGGAATTATATACAAATAAATGTGTAAGCACAAATTATTTAAGAAATATACTTATGTATTCATTTTATACTGTTAATTTATTAATATCTTTCTGGGATAATTTTACAAAAAAAAGAACAAAAAAATAAAATGATACAAAAAGTGGTAACTAAATGAGTATTATACACACTTAAAAACTTGGTGCGGAATAAATTTTTGCATTTTAAATGCCCTCTATATATTTATTGTTCCCAATTTCACTAGAGTAATAAACAGGTTAACACAACACTGGAGTCAACATATTGTTATGAAGAATTACTCAAATGAAACATATTTTATATATTACGAATATGTAAATTTTTCATGATTGTATTTTGGACTGCTACGAAGCCAAATTATATTACTTATCATTATATTATTGACACTTCCTATACTTGCTATTTTTATAAAATGTTTACAATTTTAAATTATTCAATGTTTATTTTGATATGCTCATGATGCAGATCAATAAGATTTCACAGGAAAAGGACATTTAAAAGTTTCCACATATTCCTACTGCTTTTACATTTTGAATTATTTTACTTTCTCTTATGAACAGAAAAATTATCATTATTTTCTTTAAAGAATAAATTCTACTTGGGCGTGTAGGACAAGCCCATTTTATTACCACCGAAGGGGGGCTTCGGAGGATGAAGCAAAGTTTCTGGGTTCGTTATTCCTTGTACATTTCTCAACATTTTTCTCATATCATCCGCTTTTGGAGCTATCTTGGATCCGAAAAAAGATAACTAAAATTAAAAAGAGTGAAAATATTATAGATGTAAATTAATATTTTTATGCTTTAATATTTTAAGAAAACTTGTTGTATATATGGTTAGAAGTGGGTTATGCTTTTTCTGTTTTATGCCTTACTTTTTTCATAAAAAAATAAAATAAAAGAATTAATAAAATTGGTAAAAGAATGTACTTAGAATAGTATAGAGATTTAGACAGAATTTTTTTTATACTATATCCAATCAGTTTCTCAAAAAATGAAAACATATGTGCTGATTCATATTGCTCGACATATTTTTCTTCACCTTCTATCTCTAAAGACATCTTTACTTTGTAAAATCCAAGTTTATCATGTACTTCTTTACACATTAGTTCGATATCAGAATCTATTAAATAATTTGTTTGGAATTCGTTCCAATATTCTGGACATCTTTCTTCATTCGTACTAGCACATACATGTTCAAACTCTTTATATATATTAAAAATTTCAACAATATACTTGCAATAATCTTCCCTACACTTTTCTCTGCAATCTTCCTTGCAATGTTCTTTGCAATCTTCTTTATTTTGCAATGCACATTTCACTTTTTTATAATTATAATTATAATCATGCATTTTTTTCCATTTTACACGATAGTCTATGCTAACTGCAGGAAATTTTATCTTACATTCTTCATTGATGGAATCACGAAAATCCTCCGTAGCATTAAACCAAACTGTATAAAAAGTCGAAATATAGAACATGGGGGATTTCACTCCAGCTGTATTAATGACATTATGATGTAACCAGTGTTTCATATGTGTACATTGTTTCTTCGCATTATCAGATAAGCCGCTTTTCTTCAAAATTTGTAAATTGTTTTCAAGTTTTCGACAAAAATCCATAAGATCAGGATATTTGTTAAGTACGTTTTCGTATGAATCACAAATATTTTTAGTAGTTTCCGTTTCTGTAACATTATCAAGTTTGCTATAATATTTTTCTGAAGGTAATTCACAATTATTAGAATCCTGAAATTAAAAATAATAAAAAAAAAAAACAGAAATGAAATGCTCATTTTATTGGATCAATAATACGTATGAATTTCTATACTAAGTATATGTTTAAATAATATTAAAAAAATGTGTTCTTAAAGAATTAACATTTACTGGACTTTCCATTTTTAAAAAATTCCTTAAATTCTTTAAATATATGAACTAGATAATGTTCTAAAAATTATGATTATATGAAAGTAGACATAAAGATAAATAGCCTACTTAAAGCTTTAATGTAGTACATAACATTTCACTTTAAATTTTAACTGTCTGTGCAAAACTTTTAGCAAAATATATTTTTAATCTCGAGCATTAAAATCTTTAACTGCTGTACAATTATTTTGACAATGTTCATATTTATAATTCGAAAAAGCAAGGATAATACATAATTTAATGAAATTCAAAGTTAAAACTTAAAAACAATACCATTTTATGTACGTGTTGTAGTACTTCTATAGCACACATTTTGGTAATTTAATCTATTGCTAATTGGTATATAGAGGAAAATTTTATGCATTTTAGAGAACTATAAGGTATCCAATTTTTTAAGCTCCTTTTCAAAATAGAGTATTATTGAATACGTGGTTGTTCATTAAAATTAGAAATGTTTTAAATATTTCATATACGTTATTCACACAAATTTAATGAATTTCTGTTATAATAATAGAATTCCTTTTTTATGTAATTAACAACACTGTTTATGCCATACAATGACAAAATATTCAAATTATGCAAATTATTGCTTTTAAAAATCAAGAAATCAATTACAATATTGTTAATGCAAATAACGAGCTATTTTTTTATCAATTACAAAATAACTATGTAATATGACAAAATTTTTAAAATTTAGATTGTTACATAGATATCTGATTATTTACCCTTTAAGATACATTTATTTTTAATATCTATTGCATTTGAATCGCGAGCTGACAGTCCTATATTTATTTCGCAGTACAAAAGTTTAAAAAATATGCATATACAAAGATTAGATTTATTAATGATGGTAAACAATAAAAACGATTCTGTTATGTTAAATATAATTCATTAAAGAAACGTTTTTAATATATTCACTGTAGAATCTTTAGCTTATTTATTTTTGCTGTTGAGGTAGGTGATGCACATGACAATAGGTTATGCAAATTAATGCATAATAATGCGATTATTTATGGTACTTACATTTCAGTTGTTCTTTTTACTTTTTCCCTGCTGTATTTTCTTTATATACCACTCTAATGTGTTATATGAGCTGTTCGTATTGCATAGAAATAAATGAAGAAAAGGAATATACGCAAATTGCAAAGTACATTTTAATATAACATTTGAGTAGTAATACACTTTTTACTGTACTATTTGTAGTAGTTCATAAATTCTGTTGTTTTGTGATTTCTTTTTTAAGAAGAAAGGGCTCATTTATTATAATATAATTATTATTATTACATTATCCAACTATTCTGAATATTCCTTGGATTTATGCTAATTCGCTATATTTATAATTATCTACATTTTTTTTAAATAATTTTTACTTGTTAATATTCTGTGTATCCTAATATGCAGGAGTATACGGATTTTACAAATTTACGTTTGATTTTATACCCGAATTTTTTATTACAAAAATGTCTTCTCATTTTGTGGCGTTCTTTCAAATAAAAGAAAAAAAAAAAAAAATACGCATTTAAGTAATAATAAAGCATTTTATTAAGAGTAAAATATAAAACAACGTAAAAAAGCATAAAATATTGATAATTTTAATAACATTTTATATCATGGGAATATTGCTGTGCACACATTGAATTCGCAAAAGTTAATATTTTAACAAAAATGGTGTAATAAAAAGTTTTTATTATATATGTGAATATTCCTAGTGTTGCTGTGTAGCCTCTAATAGTTGAAGTGTTATGTATATTACGATATAAATAGTATTATATTGTACTTGTAAAATGTTAAAATTATTTTCCATTATTTAAAAATGTAGCCTTTTTATTTACTAATACATTTCAGCATATTTAGAGTGTAAAATGAATAAATACATTTTATTAAATACTTTACTAATATAGAAATTGAACAATCACAAATTTTTTAGATTAGTAAAATTTAATAAATATAAATAATGGGTAGTAATGGAAAAATAGGAATAAAAGGTTACTTAAAACTTATTTAATTTTAAAAATAAAAAAAGGTAAAAGAAAAGGCTGACAGTAAAAAATCCGTTAAAAGAAAAGAAAAAATGCTAGTGTATTTTCATGGAATATGCGATTAGAATAGAAAAGAAGTGAAATAAGGAATCAGCAGAAAAAGCATTTTATTAATGAATTTATGAGCAATTTTTTCTATAACATTTTGCATTGATAAGAATTACCATTTTAAGTAAATATATACATGATAATTTTGTTTTATGGTCAACACACAAAAAATAAAAACATTGTGTATTCACTGCTATTGTGATACATTTTATTTTACATGATTGAAGTTCTTTACTTTTTAGTCTTCTGTTGAGACTACATAAAGTATTAAAACGTATTGGAAAATATTTCATAACGTAAAAATTTTTGTGTCATTTCGCAAATAATCGGTGGAAAGCAAAAACTGTTTTATGTTAGCATTGCGAAAGAAGAAGATAAAATGAAAGCACATTAGTCTGTGTCGAATATGAAAAATTGTAATTTTTCATTTCATTTTAATTTTAGAACTAGTAAGATAAGAATACATTTTAGAAGAAAATTTGATTAAAATATTCAAATGTATGTGCAGTCTTTATCTCACTAAGTTGTACGCTATGAGAAGCGTAGTTGCGCCATAAGTTATACATTTTCGTTTTAATATTTGCTTTTTCTACAATTTAACGTCGTCTTTATATATATGCATACGTTATATTAGGAGATTCTCTGAACTTCTGCCGCATTAACAGCTCACTCTTACAACATTATTTTATTATTGTAGAAACTGTTAGAATATGGCAGATTATGAATCTATATCCATAACTTTAAGCTTTAAAATTGAATAACTCGAATAAGAACGGAAAGAAAAATGCTACAGAAGAATACATGTGCAGCGTTCACTTATCCTTATTCTAAATTATGCCTAAGTAATATATCGTTAGAAATGAAAAAGTTAATAGACAATCAAATTAACAAAATAAAGTAGAAAATGTTTTTTAAAATGGTGTATATAGATATGCTATGAATAAAACAAAGTATATTTTTTCTTAATATATATATTTCTTAAATAAAAGCAAGAACGGTGTTATTATTTGTAGAATAATACAGTTAATTCCGTACAGCATTTCCTGTAGTGGATTATCGACATTATAGTTCACGAAGAAAACATAAATATTTAGAATAAAGTATAATAATTTTACTAAGTAATATATCCTGTAAAATATATTTTCTGTTTAATAAAAATGTTAACACATCCTCGTCGTCGTTCTTCTTGACAAGATTGTTCTAATTAAGGATTATTATATGTGTAATAATTGTAACGATGTGTAGTATCATAGAAAAATCATAGTTGGTTATGCATTAATATGGTATTATCATTTACAATTGACATGCGTACTAAAATTTTTATAAAATAAGTTTAGAAATAGTACAATAGACGAAATAAAAAGGACAAATGATAAAACGGTTACAAGTGAAAACAAATTAGAATATGTAAAGATTTTCATATTTTCTGTACACGCATAGATAAAAGGACGAAAGAAAAAAAAAAAAAGTACAATTACTATAAAAGAAAAAACACACCTTCTCGTAAGAACCATACAAAGTTAACAATCTATATAAACGCACAAAATAAATATAGAGATAATATCTTGAATAATAGTAGATCATTTTATAATTTTTTAAGACAAAATATGGAAAACAACTTAATTCAAGCGTCAAATACATTTTAAAGCTATACATATGTGTAGCTGGATATATAAAATTTCAATCATATTCAATTTGCTACATTCATATATTTGTACGAACAAGTTTATCGAATTTTCACAAAATAGATTGTCTTCTTTTTTTTATCGATTTTTTGTCACCTTTATACGTATGAACACACTTGCTTATTTTATACGCAATATATGCAAATGCTCCTTCAAACAATATAGCTGAAAAAATAACACCTAAAACTAAGCCAAAATGAACAAATATAAATAAAATTAAAGCAGGCGGTAAAAGTGGAGAGACGATATTAAAATACATCTTAAGTGGTTTTGATATATTATTTCCATTTTTACGATGAGCGTTCATTTTATAATTTATGAAATGCAACAACCCTCTTTCATATTTTGAATCTAATTTCTTCATAAATTTAATAAAATGAGAAACTGAAGATTTATTTTTTGATTTATTCTTTTTCTGAAATGGCTCTTTTAACATTACATGATTGTTTCCATAATTTCCGTCATACTTGAATGTATCAATTTTTTTTTCATAAGGATTACCACGTTTTAATCGGTTTAATCGTTTGTTGCCGCGGTAATTATGATCATCAAAATTATTATAAATATCACCAATATAATCAATAGAGTTAATGGAGTTTGAATGTTTCAATGGATAATAATTCTTTTCAAAGGTATCGTATAATTTTGGTGCATTAAACTTTTCATGGAAATTATTGCTTTGCTTTAATGTGTCATATGGAAAATGCCTATATTGTAATCCTGAATTTAATTCTTTTTCAAAATTGCGACCATCCTCGTTTAATAATCCTTTTATTCTTTCTTCTAAGCATGGATGAGCGTATGTCGTTTCCACGTTTGTTCCACCCCTTAGCAATCTGCTAGTTCGTGTATCCAGTGGGTGATTGAAGCCGGTTGACTAGAAATCAAGGAAAGAGAGCACATTTAAATACATATAGAGAGAATTATATACACGAATAGAGAATGTTATTATATTAGCGAAATTTTTTTATTGAGAATGTATTAAATAACATAAAAATTTAAATTTCATTTTTAAGGGACCTCATTAGAATACTGGAGTTTCCATAATGAAGTGGATAACACAAAAAGGATGTTAAAGCAAAGTAAAAATGTTTTTTTTTTTCCTATCATATTGGATACCTTTAAAGTTGTGAAACGTAGGTAATAGTAATAATTTTAATTATATATTATGATTATATGCTATGATCCATATATTATCTATTCTTCAGTATTTATTGGTTGAAGTTGTATTTTTTCCTAGATGCAACTCTTTCGTTTATTTAAATGTTTTGAACCTTGCAGTTTTCTGAATAATCATGATTACTTTTTAAATAAATAGTAAAAATTAAAAGAATATATTTAATGAAAAGTTTACTTCAAGTTTTGCTTTATGGCGAGAGTGTTATTTTAATATATTTATAAAATCATTCTATTAATTAAAATATTTAAAACTGAATATTAACCAGTATAAATATAAATAGAATAAATTTATATAAAGCAAAATTTAGATAAATGAACGATGTAACAACATGGCTATTTATCGTGATTAAGTACGAATTATTTTGATGAATTTATATGTAAATTTTGGTATACAAGGGATACATAAATTTTAATAAAATATTATTATATAATATTTTACATATAAATTAAACATATATATATTTTTTTAAATACTGTTAACGACAATTATGACAAAAGAGATGTCAGAAGTACGAGTAAATAAAAGAGTAATAAGAAAATTATAACATTTGAATGAACTAATAAAATTATATAATAAAACAATGCACATATAATGGTATAAAATAATAAATATTTCTTATAACAATGTGTGTTCTGTTTCTAATGCTTTTCCCTAACTTCACATTTGGTATCATATTAATATAAAATTATACTCTTTTCTTATTATTTGAAACGTAATCTTATATACATTATGGAGTTAATCTTGCATTGTGGTGCAGATTTAACATAATGTTAAATGAAATGATTTAGTAGATGCAAAGAACATTGAAAGGGCATATTGTGAAGAAAAAATCTTATTTCATAAATTACGTTGTTCTGTTAGACGTAGAGAAGGTAGATAAAAAGAGAATATTTAAAAATAAAATTAAAAAAAAAAGAATTATTCACGAATTAGTAAAATATGGGCTAAAAATGGATATTTATATTTTTATAGTATAAGTGAATGCTAAAATTAAACTAATAATGTAAAAGCCAATTTTATAATAAAAAATCTCTCTAAAAAAGTATCACAAAAATGATCCTGATAAC
>FLRD01000613.1:0-46752 GCA_900088485.1 Plasmodium ovale wallikeri
TTTTTATTTTTTGTTTATTCTAATTATTTTATACTTTTATTCATTTTTCTATTTATTTTTAGATAGAATTACTACTTAATTTTTTTCTTCATGAAGAAAAGAACCGTTTTTTTTTTCATTTATTTGATTTAATTAAACTATACAGAATTAAATGATATATTATAGAATGCATTTCCTGAATTTATGTGTTCATATTCAGAAGTATGAGTAGAGCGATTCATTTCTTCATTCATATTTTCCCAAACACTTCCATTTTTATTCATTCGATAACGCAAAAATTGTCCAAAAGACGTAAACTGCAATGCAAAATAAAGTCATTATATAATAAGGTTTTCTTTGAAATGGAGATTATAAGTGTCGTATAACATTAATTATGTTAAGGTGATTTCCTGTTTACTTTATAAAGAATGGATAAAATTAAAGATATTCCAGTTGTTGCAACAACACCTATTGTAATGCTCTGCGTATCAAAATCGGAGGGACTTTTGGAATCCTCCTCATCTAGGCCATCTTTTCCCCATTTCGCACCTGGCTTTTTTTCTGGACTTTCACAATCTTCTTCTGATTCATCCAGATTACTATCTAATGATGGGAGTTTTTTTTTCGTTTTTCCTTCCAATGAATATTTACATAAATCAATTTTTTCATATTTATTTTTAAAATTGGTTAATATATCACAAAATTTTGCTTTATTTCCAGTACATTTGTTTTTAAGTTTTTGATATCCTTTAACGCAATTTCTGGCGTATGTCATGCATACATCTTGCTTAGAATTTCTTTCCTTTATTTTATCATTAAGTTCCTTAAAATTCTTATACAAACCGTATATTGTGTTCATATCATTCAAATCCTTTGCTTCAATATCATATATTCCACTGCTCAATTTACTCGAATTATGAATTCTTCCATGAGCAGATCTCAAATGTTGGAAAAACAATTTCTTACATGTATCTTCATCGTCAATTTCATGTATTCGTGCATTTAACCAATAGTTTAAGTAATCAAAATCAGTGTCATCATTAAAAGGAGAACCTTTATTTCTTTTATTTAATGCATCAACTAAATATATAAATTTGTTAGACAGTTTCTTAAGATTATCGAATTTTGGCACATTAAAGGTATTAATGAAATTATAATTCAATCCTGGTATGTCATTACTTCCATTTTTCTCTGTCAGTTCATCATATTTTATATATTCGTCAATAGAATTGAAGAATTCATACTAAAAGAACAAAAATATATAATTATGAAAGAAAAATATATAATAATGCATTTAAATAGAAAAATAATTTTTTTTATATTAGATTAAAGCGAATGTTTTTATGAATATGTATATATGAATATATTTAGGAAAAAAAAAAAATATATATAGCGGACGTTCTTTCTGTATAGCTCTGTATCACAGCCCATCGTTTTAAATATGAAGAAACTCAATTATACAATAAGTTTTGTGAATATATTAATATATATATTCATCAATAGAATTTTATTATCTACATAAATAAAATTTTTTCCGTTAATTATAAAATATAAATAAACATTTGTTTTAATTAATTGTTTTTACATCTCCGTAAATGCTTAAATTACAAAATAAATTAAATATATAATTAAAATGATGCATTAAAAAATAATTAAAAATAGTAAAACTTCAATTACTTGAAATATAAAAGTGTACAAAGTGATTAAATAGAATTCTGAAATATTTATGTTTATAAAAGTATATTACAGATATAATAATGTTACAAATTTGAGGATATTAAATATACTTGGCAATAAACTTTGAATTTTATTTTTTTGCAGCATTTAATTATGCTTTAGTTATTCTAAGTATACTGTTTATTAATAAGTATTAATTAAAAAAAGTAATTTGGAAATTCACTTGTTACGAGAGTTGCATGTTTTCTACGTGGAATATTGTACAATTAATTTATTCTAATTTGTATAGCATGCTATATGTTACATTATAATTTAAGTTAAGAATTTGAAAATAGTCAATTTAGAATAACATAAATTTCAGTAAATTAAAAATGTTAGTTAGAAGTATATAACACTCAGTATAAAACAATTTATGTATAGGAAAAAATAAGTAATAAAATATATATATTTCATGTGTATTACTTGTAAACTGTTTTATGTATAGTAATAAATATATGCACTATTCTTCTTATTTTTATTCATTGATACGAAAAATGCATATTTTTTTTTACATAATTTTTGTCTTTAAAAAATGTTAATACTTTTATTCGAGACTTAATAGAATATGGAATGAAATTTTTTAGTATATATTATGCGTAATAAAACATTTAAAAAAAAAGATAAAAATAAAGTATCATCTAAAGCTATGAAACATTTTATCGAAAATTCTTTGCAATTTCAAAAGAATAAAGATGTATACTTTAGTTTAAATTAATAAAAATGAATATATTATGAACTACACTGAATAAAGTATAAAAATACATAATTATAAGGTACACTTTATATTTGATTAACAACAATTTGTTTCAAAACTACATTATTGTTATTTTTTGGAACATCATACATTTCATTTTTATTTAATTTATCACTTTTTTATCTCATAGTGCATATGTAGAGAATATTTCATTCTATTCAATAAAGAAAACAGGAAATAATTTGCTTATGCTTTTACATAGAAGTATTATTACAATGGAATACAGTAAATTACTGTACATGTTTTATTTATATAAAATATTAATAATACAATTTTGGAATTCTCGTAGTATTATTTTGCATATATATATTATAAATAGATCATGAATTAAATTAAGTAAAAAATTATTTCTATTATTCATGAATATGAGAAATTCTTTTTAAAATTTCTTGTAATGTAGCAATAAATCAGCTAATTTTTTCTAAGACATATTTTTATTATAATTCCAATAATGTGCAATAGAATTTAAAAAACTTTAATAATCATGCATTGTATAATTTACTTTTCTACATACCACTTTTATCTAATGAAAAAATTATAGAACTGTTGAAAAGTTTTCGAGCACATGAATACTATATAGTTTTTAAGAAGTTATTTTATTTCATAATGTAAAAAGTCCATTATAAATATGTTGGATATTTTATATAATAAAATCATATATTTTACAAATATTAAATAATACTATGATGTAACAACATGATAAACATAACTGTGATAATTGTATTTAAAAAGGAAATGATATAATTTAAATATTATTTATTAATTATTATAAGTATAAAATAGATTTACAGTTTTATTCATCCTGTGTTTATTTTATGAAAAATGAATATTTCTTTTTTATAATACTGGATTTGTGTTATTAGTAGTATATATTTATTAATTTTACATAAATATCTGTTTCATCAACAGTTCACTTATCTTTTTCTATTTACATATTTACGTTACTTAAGCATAATTAAAAATTTTAGATTATTTTAGTTATCGCGTCATTTACGTTTTTACAAATATTTTTGTAGAAAGCATACATATAAATTAAAATTTACTTTTTATAAGTACCTTTTTTTAATAAAAATAAATATATTATTTTTTGAGAGTTTGTATATATATATTGTTTTTTTTGAAAACCATTATTAAAACAATTACATGCTTAGGAAATTAAGAAAATAATTTTTTGTTTATATACATTATATATAGTAAAAATTGTTATATAAAAATATAAAATTTATAACGTGTGTACATTAGATATTCTATAATTATATTCATTATATTCTTTGCTTTGTTTTAATATGTATAAATATTTAGAACTGTTATTTAAAATAACTAATATTTTGAAGAAAAGTTTAGTTAATAATAACCCTCGTTATAGAATCTTTTCAATTATTCATAGAATGAAATGTATTAATTAAAAGAGAACATTACATAAAACTAGGGTTACAATATATTCAATTAATTAAATTATATTTATTTATAGCGTAATATCATTAAACTTATATATTGCTTTTATGAGACAAGTATGTTTGGATAAATATCAAATTGATACATATATATATTACGATACCTTTGTAATTTGCACATTTTATAACAAAAATAAAAATGGATGAAGAAATTATAAAAATTTTGAATTAAAAAAAATAAAATAATATAATATAACAATAATATTTATTTTCTACATGTATATACATATCAAATTATAGAAAAATTTTATAATAAAATATTAATATATATATAATATGTATATAACACATATTATAATATAGTTTTCGCAATAACTAGAAATTAAAAAAATATATTTAATAATATATTTTTATTTTTTTAGTACAAAGATAAAATTATATATTATACACTTTGACATGTCATATATCTGTATATATTATAGTATTTTTTATTATCTTTATAAACATAAAGAAAATGCTATATATAATTTTAATTCACATGTAAAATGCTCCTTTTACTAATTTATAAATGCATGATTCATAGTAAAAACATTATTTTCTACCTTTTATTTATTTTTTAAAAAAGACATATCCTTATATAATCAGGATACTTTTTCTATAAAACTGTTAGTTATTTTATACTTGTTTTCTGAATTTTGCCTATACTAATGAAATAATTATATACATTTTATATTTCTATATGACTTCCATAGAAATATATATGTGATGCATATTTGCGCCATTTACACGGAAAAAGAGAAATGTGCTTTTTACACAAATTTTGTTTTAATCATTTTTTTATAAACAAATTTCTGTATCTTTACATATAAAATATAGATTTTATTTATTTATGGTTATTTTGTCGTTATTGTTCAATATATATTTTTTTTTTACTTATCTTTCTGATCATTAAAATATATGTTTTCTATTGTGTCCTACGTAATTTTTTTGCAGTGCAATTGGTGTCATCAATATATTTCTCAGACATACTTAGACAGTTTTTATTTTTTTTAATATATATAGTAATTCTTATATATTTATAAAATAAGTGTTACAAGAAAAAGAGGAAAAATATGTTTCCTTATACGTTTAATTATTAATTTTAATTATTCTCTTTGTTTATCTCGTTTTTTTTACTAATTTCCAAATAGAATTATGGCTATATTTTTTCGCAAAATAATAAGTTGTTTAATGGATCAAAGATACTTTGTTCTACATCGTATTAGTTTTAAGTATTTTTGAAAGAATTATATGCTACACCATATAATTTATTCTCCGAATTGAAGTGTTCATGTTCAGATGTATGTGAAAAATGATTAATTTCTTCTATATTTTCCCATATTTTTTCGTTTTTTTTCATTGGAGAACGTAGTAATTGTCCAAAAGTAGTGAACTACAATAAAAAGTATAATAATTTTATTACAATTTTTATTTTAGTGTCGATTATGTGTTTCGGCATATTAACAATTTTAAATGAATTTCTTATTTACTTTATAAAGAACGAAAAAAATGAAAGATAATCCAAGTGTTGAAACAGCCCCTATCGTAATGTTATGCATATCAAAATCAGAAGCATCTCCTATGTCTTCAGCAGCCTCATCACTGCCTTGTGCCGATGGTCCCTCTTCAACATTTGTTGATGTTTCACATTCGGGTAATGAATTACTCAGATCGTCTGTTAATGATGGTAGTTTTTTCTTTGTCCACTTTGCAAACTTATATTGGCATAATTCAATTTCATCATATTTATTTTTGAAAGATATTAATGTCTCACAAAAATTTTTCCCATTGCCAGAACACTTGTCATTAAGTTTTTTATATTCTTCAACACATTTTTTTGCTTTCTCTATAATATGTTCTTTATTAGAATTACTTCCTCGTAATATTTTTTTAATTTCATTATAATTCTTATACAAAATATATAATGTATTCATATCATTTAATTCATTTTCTTCAATGTCGCGTATATTTCCTTTCAATTTACTCAATTTATTATTTGAATTATTGTGAGATACTAAGTTTTGGAAAAAGGATTTCTTACATATATTATTGGAAACTATTTTATTAATTTGGGTATTAAGCCAAAAGTTCAAATAAAAATAATCATTATCATTATCATTATCATCATATGTAAGCTCTTTCTCTCTATTAATTACTAATTCCGTTAAGTATACAAATTTTTTACATACATCCATAACTTTAGGTATGTTATCTTGATCTACATGAATGCGATAATTGGATTCAATAAAATTACAGTTTTCCGTATATTTATCTCCCCTAAAATTACCATCTAGTGTAGTTTCAAATTCTAAATAGTCATCAATGTGCTTAAAAAAGTCATACTAAAATAATAAAAAATTAAAATTAAATAATATAAATATATATAAAAGGAAATTTAATAAAAATAAAATTTATTTTACTTTTTATATATTCAAATTTTTATGTAAAAAGCTATAAAAGATAATATATAAAAAAATTAAAATATTAACATTAACCTTTACAACATATGATGGATCAGAACATGCCGCCATATTTTAAAATTAATAAATTAAATTATACAGTAAGTCATGTGTGTATATAAATTTATATAAAAAAGGACCAAATTTTTATTGATACAATCATTATGGTTTTATTCTTAATTTTATAAAATAAATAAACATTTGTTTTAATTTATTGTTTATATATCACTCTTTTCATTTAAATTTTAATTGTAGTGCTAATAAAATATATAACTGGAATTATACATTATCAAAGAAAAGAAAAGTATATACCAGAATTATTTCGAATGGAATACCGCAAAAAATTCATAAATAACATCTTTTAAAAATTATATTAATATAAATATATTTTATAACTATAATCGTATGTCAAATAATAAGTCTTTTTTTGCCTAATATACACAAATATAAACTTAAATTTTTAACTTTTATTATGCTTTTATCCTACTAAGCATGTTTTTTAATAATATATATTAAACCATGTATATGCATTTATATAAAAAAAAAAAATTCCATTAAAGATAAATCTTACATTGTTCTTAGGTTGAAAATGTACTATTAAAAATTTGCTATGAGCATAATTCGATAAACGTTACTTTGTATTTTATGTTGTAAATTTGAAAACAGACATATTACACTAATTTTTTGAAATTTAAAAAGTGTTAGTTTGAAAAATAATTAATACAATATTAATTTATTGCTTATTAGTTAAAAATTTGTGATAGTATAAATTTATTTTAATTTGAATTATTTGAATATTTTATTAGATATAAAACAATATATGTTTTGTCTGTTTTACGTCGCTTATTGCTGCTTAACTATAAGGCATAATTTTATTCGGTGATATATCTTGTTTTTCTTTAAGAGGAAAATATTATCTTTTTTTAAATGGAATAAAGCATTGAAAATAAATATATATACTATGAATTATTAATGATGAAAAACGTATAAGGACACATTAGAACAAAATATTTTTTTAAATTAAAAAAAAATATATGGAAATATTTTCGTAATTTTAAGGCAATATTCACGTAGTTTCTTTTTTAGAAGAATGATGATTAATAAATTAGTCATTATATTTAATTAATTATGGATATTTACTCTTATTTATAGTATTCATTTTGTATTTCGGGAATAATAGTGTTATTATGAAAAAACCATTATATTTTATTATATATTATACAATTCATTGTTATTTTTTATATCCCCATTCTATCTAATAGTAGTTACATATGAGAAATTCGGGTTAACATGTTGATGCAGTAGAAAAATTATACTCTTATTTTTTTATGTGAAAAAGTTTTTACATAGAAAATAATATGTTCTTGTATATGCTTTATTTATATAAAATCTTAAAATTATCATTTAGGAATTGTCTTATTATATTTTTGCTAAATTATGTATATTTCAAAAATATCTTAATATTAAAAGGAAGGAACTTTTATTTTTGATATTATTATATTTTAGGAATGTATTTTTATTCTTATTTTAGTAAATTAATTGTAGAAAATAATTTATTTTTACACATTTTTTTTATTTAATTAGAAAATTAAATGATATAACTTAAATCTGTTTATCAATTGAATGATACATTGCTCATTATACATTAATGCACTTTATGAAAATAAAATGCATGTATAGATATCAAAAGGTTTGTTGTCCTTAACAGTAAATCGTTTTTAATACATTAAGATATATTATAATATTAAAATTTTGTTATAGGCGAGTTGTATATTTTATAGTCATATATTTTCCATTATTAACTAACCTAATCATATTCGGGCATGATAACTACTTCCGTGCTAACTAGAATTAATAATGAAAGGATACATATTAAATACTACGCATTAATTATAATGACATTTGTGCATATTTGATGTATTATAAATACTATATATTTGTTGTGAATACTGTATACTTTTTTATTTTATGAATCATCACTCTGTTAATCTATATAATCAATGTTATTTATATTTATATAATATTTATTTCACCATGTTTTTACTTATTGTTTTGGTATATTTATTTTTACGTTCATAATATTTGTATTTTAAATATTAATTTTTTTATGATTTTTTATTAATATTTTTGGATATTTTTGAAGTAAACATTATATAATATGAAATTTATTTCTTATATACACTTTATATTAAAAAAATTGATCAGAATGCATTAATAGTTTTATACACATTTTTCTCCTTCATGTGTTCATATATAAAATAAGGCCCACATTGTTCTTATTTTACATTCTTTCTTTCTGTGCTATTATTATTTAATTCATACTTTTGCTTTATTTTATAACTATTTTTTATTATTTAATATATGTTTTTTAATAACCAGGGAATTATACTAATAATAAATTTCTATTTCGGTAAAATTTTATATTTTATAATTAAAAATATTATCTTTTAATTTAAAAAAAAAAAAGAAAAAACATTAAAATAAGTTGAAAAATAAAAAAAAAATAAAAAAACTAATATATATTTTAATGTGTACTTTCTTAAAAAATAATAGACTTATAATGATTTTATCAAAGGGATGACATCGTTACATTGAACTCATGATAATTTTGTGTATATTTTATACCTAGCGGAGGTATTCATGTTTTTTTTTTTTGCGATTTATTTTTGTAATTGTTTTGTAAAAAATTAAGTATCTCTTCATGTGTTATGGATAACAGCGATTATTATTTATACATAAAAACGAGCTAAGAGAAAAATATAAAATGCCTTTTTTTTCAAATAGTCATTATAACTGATATATGATGCTATTTTTATGAACTGCACAAAAATTCAAGATAAAAAGATATAGAATACAAATACAAAGTGATACGGAATGTTTGAAAAAAGCAATAATAATGCATAAGAAATTATACAAGTTTTTATCTCAAACAAGTTATTCGATAGAAGATAATAAAAAGATTTTTAAAAAATTTTTAATTGTTATAATTATAATTTAAAAAAATGCATACGGGAAATATATGTTTAAACGTGTTTTTATTTTGTTAATACCTTGTATACTGTAAATTAGAATTTGTTATTAAATTTTTTGCTTAAGTTCTTTTTATAATTAGAAACTAGCTACTTTTCATAACTTAGCACATACCCTCACATAACAAGATTCTTAAACAAAATTTCTATTACAAAATTTACAAAAGAATGCATTTTCTAGATAAATTATATAAATGTATATTTATGACTAGAAAAAAATTTATTTTGTTCTGTGTCATATTTAAATGCAAGAAAATTGTAATAAGTAATTTATATTTAGAATATTCATTTTGTAAACATATGCTATATTTCATTTGTTTAGTATTAAGGCAAAATTTTATATATTTTCTCCTACCATTTGTCGTATATGAGAAGATCAATGAAGAAAATTTAGAGGGTATATAAGTAATTGTTAAATAAAAAAAAAATATCTCAAAATAATGAATAGAAATACATACACAAAATTATTAATTGTTCTTAATTAGAGCAAAATACACTGGTTTCTCTGTTCTTCACGTATTTGTGTCATAAATATATATTTTTCTATTTTGAAAATATGATACACATATTCGCATTCCTTTATTGGTAACTATCATTATTTCGAATAACCGTCATATAAAGCAGTAATATATTATATGTGTAACATATTATACAACGCGATAAATTTGTTAAAAATGACAGTGGGGAGTAAACAGAATAAATTAAATGGAAATAAATTAAAATATAATATTTGGATAAAGTGTAAATTCCTATTCAAGAAATGTCTTTTATATAACTCTTAAAATTTTTGTTTATATATACATACTTTTTGTATATAGAGAAATTTATGTTGTTAAAATGAAAAATTTTTTATGAAGAATCCTTCTCCATTTAACTATTTGAGTTTTCTTTGTTATAATATACCTTTAATATATTTTTATTTATATTACACTTTTAAGTACATGCAAGGATATAATTTTTATCTTTCTCATATTTTACGGAACGCTTCTTTTTAAATATTCAACATTATATATTTTTATAAAAAATACATGAAAAAAAATGTTTAGGGCAAAAATATTTTCTTAGATAACCTAAAAAATCACAAAAAAGCAAAGCATATTCACACATTTTTCATGTTTTTTCTTATTGCAATGTATATAATTTATAGTGTAACTATCCTCCAAGCAGTAAATGCCGCTATTTGTATTGGTAAAAAGTAAAATACAGTAAACCTTATATATTACGAGAAAGAAACGTAAATTTCGTTAACGTAAATGAATTTATCTTACATAAGTGTGAGAGATATGTAAAATCATTAAGTATGTATTAATTTACACACAAAGGCTATTTTGTTGCAACATTCTTAAGAAAAATTAGATTGAAATGGTGAAGAAACTTCTTAAAAATAATTTTTTCTAAATTTCCAAAGGGATGACTTTAACAAAAAATTGATATTACTATAAATACATAGAAATATAATTTTTTACGTCACTTTACATATACTGGTAATAAACCTATATTTATCTTATTTTTTTGTCTACTTATGTGGTACATTGTGTAATATTCTTAATGTTTCTAAAGAGCCTATATATTAATAGAATATAGGTATATGTAAACCTTTTTATATAATAAAAAAAATTAGTTTTATTATACTGAAATATTACACATGCAATAAATGTTTAAGAAGTTTTATTTTAAAAAAAATTAAAAAAATTTAAGTATGTACAAAACAATATAATTCTTTAATAACAACATAAACATACATTAATTTTTGTTTGTTTATCATGAGTTATCATAACTTTCATTAAAACATATTTCGATAATTTCTTCTTTATCTTGTAAATTAGGATTTTCGATACCTTCATATCCTTCGTGAAATGTATTTATATCCTCCTCTTTCTCATCTTTATTATTAAAGATTGCTACAGCGATACCAGAACAAATGGTAAATGCAATAATAATGCCTCCAGCTAAACGATATTTTTCATTTGTGCTTTTTGATTGCGAACGATTTTCATTTTTATATTTTGTATGTTCTGTATCATTTGTCTTTTCCTGCGTTTTTTCCTCAGATTTTGTTAACAAATTTTTTTGATCATCAGATTGGTTATCAGTTACAGAGGTATTTAATGTTTCATTTAGTTCATTCGCTAGATGTTTTATTTTATCATCAATATTATTTTTAAAATCTGCCAATTTATTAATGTTGTTATATAATTTTTCAATTATATCATCTGTATTGTCTACAAATTTTTTTGCAGAATTAAAAATACCTATATCATTATTCGGGGAAAGTATTATATACAAATTGTCCATATCCTTTTTCTTTTCCTTTATCTTCTCTAACACGCTTTTAAATTTGGATAATTTACTTTTTATTTTTTCATTATAGTTTGTAATATTCTTTTTTGCCTCTATTATTATATCTTTATTTTTCTTAACTTTCACTTTTGTTACTTTTACATCAATCTTTTTAGATATTTCTTCAATGAATTTGCTGATGTCGTAATCTGTTTTAATTTCACTAAAAATATTATTAATATCGTTGAAGTTATTTTCTATTTGAAATAATTTTGTTCTCCCTGAAGAGCTTTTTAGAATTTTCCCTTTTATATTATCTACGTTTTTTGTAACTTCAGAAATGAATTTCACATTACTATTATCCTTAAGCAAGTGCTCATTTTCCTTAATTCTCTCTAATAAATTCGCGAGTTCTCTCTCTGAATTCATTATTACTCTTTTAGTTTTTTCTATGTTACTATTTTCCTCATTTACTATTTGCACATTTTCATTTTTCAATTTTTCCTTTTTTTCAAATTCATCTATGTCATTTAGTGTGCTTTTGTTTCTATTTATTAAGTGGCTAATTATTTCGGAATATATTTTCAGTTTTTTATCTTCCCTATTGCTTTCCTCGTTTAATCTTTGTAATTTGTGTATATTCATTTTGATAATATCATATATATCATGAACATTTTTGGTCAATTCTAATGTAAATGTACCATCAGTTAGGATTAGTTCGTTTTCTTTATTTTTTATATCTTTTTTAAAATCTTCTACGTGATAATGATTTGCGATTAATCTTTCTTTTTGACTTTCTACCACATTATTAAATACTTTTATTATATCATTATATTTGTCAGAAGTTGTTTTTATTTCTTTCAATATAGTTAAACGTATTTTTTTATAAATATCGTTTATAGTGTTCTTTTTAATGTTTAGTTCGCTATAAAGATATTTTAATTTTTCTGAGCTATTTTTTAAGGTGCTTATTTCGTCTTCTTCGTTTACTTCTATAAATTCTTTGTGTATATCATTAATTATTCTTTCTACCTCTTTGATCGTTGCTGTTAATTCGGCTGAAATTTCATTTGCCTCTTGAACATTGGTTAATGCATAATCACTTATACTTTTTATGCCAAATTGTTTACTTAATGTGCCAACTTCTTTAACTACAGAACTGTAATTATTTTTTACGTATTCTAAATGTTCTTGAGCTTTTTCTTTTATGGTATTTATATTTATTAAAACACTATCGATTTTTGTTTTGAGTTTATCCTTTATCGATATATATCTGAAAGTTTCCCATTCGTATCCGTTCTTAAGTACTTCATCAATAGAAGCATTAAGTTGTGTTGTATCTTTTTCTACCACCTTTATTTTTTGTTCAATTTGGTCAATACCGAATATTATATTATTTATTCTTTCTTTGATAACGCCATTTTCCTGTAAATTTTTAATTTCTATTTCTAATTTTCCTAAAGCTTTCAAGTAATCATCAAAATTTCTTTTGATTTTCTTTAGTTTTGATTCATCCAAAGTATGCTTTTTTTGATTAAAAGTAGTGGCAAGTTCCCTTAATTTTATACATTTTGATTTTTCTAAAAAATCGTCGCAATTTACATTGTCGCACTTAATGCTTTTTAAATGGCTGAATTTGTTAATTGTGTCGTCGATCTTACTTGACACCAAGTTTTTTTTATTTTTTGTAGATTCCAATTTTTCCTTTAATTCATTTATTGATTCAGTTTTATTAATTACTCTATTCCCTTCTTTTACGAAACTTTCACTTTCTGTCTGTATTCTGTTTATACCATCTGCATATTTAAGTATCTGAATAAAATTTTTATAGGCATCAAGCATATTACTATAAACTTCCATTTCTTTTTTATTTTCTGAAACATGCTGAGTTTCTAATTTTACGTTAACTTGCGACTCAAAATTTAGTTCTGCCGTTTCTTTTATATGTGATTCAGCATTTAGCCTCGACGGTAACAGTTCTGCTACTACTTTAATGCCTAAAAAATTTGCTGACTTAACGATATGATCTAATATATTTTGCGCTTCATTTTTAAACGAATAATAAGGTGTGTTTTGTACGTCATTATTTTTATTTACTGCATATTTTAATTTCTCAGACGAACTACTTTCACTACCTAAGTTTTTAATATCTTGAATTATTTTTTTAATTTCAGCATGGTTTTGACAAGTTTTGGAATACTCTTCTTTGCATGCTTCATATAGTTTACGAATTGTTTCTTTTAAATGGTATATTAATCTAAAGGATTCCTTTTTTTTAACATCAAGTAAATATTTTTTAGCTTCGTCTTCTTTATTTTTGAGTTTCGTTATTTCTTCTTTGGCTTCTTCTCTCAGTTTTTTTGCTTTAGAGTAATTTACACGTTTCTGTGAAACTTCTTTCATTTTATTTCCAATTAATTTGTGAGATGCTTTAAATTCGCTATTTATTTCATTTATTCTTCTCTTATAATCTTCGATATATTCCCCAAAGTTATATTCTTTTAAGTCCAAACCATTAAAAAGGGAAATAAATGTTTTCATGGTTTCAGCTAATTCTTCTTTAGTTTTGTCCATGTATGCCTTTTTCTCATCAGCTATTTCGTTTATCTTTTCCAAAATTTCAATCTCATAATTCTTTTTATGTTCTTCCAATTTATTTGCTATATCTTCAATAGTAGAGTTTATTTCATCCACTTTATTCCTGATTTCGTGAATAAGTTGGTTCTGTTTGTTTATGTTGCTTAAATGTTCATTGTAATTACTTTCCTTATTTTCAACTTCGCCTAATGGATTTTCCTTTGATATATCATGAATTTTTTGTATAGAGTTCATTGAATCATTAGCAGTGGAGAATATTTTATCTATGTCTTGCTCTATATTTTTTATGGCTAATATAATATTCTTCATCCTTTCCAAGTTATAATGTATGGATACATCTGACACCATTGACTTGGTGTTATAAAAATTATCTTCCATATCACCATCTTTTGGTTCGTTGCTCATTTTTTTTAATTTCGCAAGTGATAATTTTAATTCGTTATGGATCTCAGAATGTTCCTTTTGAATATTGAAAAATATTTCTGCGACATCATTTTTTTTTTTTTCCGATTTTGTTTTCATCTCTAAAATGTTAAACTCTTTTAAAATGGCAAAAATGTCTGCCTCATATTTTATGAGTAAATTTTTATACTCTTTGCTCTTTTGTTCAATATGAACAATATCTTTTGAATATTCTGCACATTGGATAGTATATTTATTTACCTTTCCTATGTCAATATCACTCAAACTACTTTCATTATTTCTCTTTTTTTTTTGTAAAATATCTGCTTTTATTTTACCCCTATTAACATTGTTTGTTTCTAAAGAAGTTTTTGTTTTATACTCTTCAGCTATGTTTAAACGTGTATTAATTTCTCTTTTCTTCTTGGTAAATTCTTCCTTAAGCCTTTTGATTTTATTTACATGTACAGTGATTTCTTCATTATCTGTACTTGCTAAAATTTTACTATTATATTCCCTCAATTTAGCTAATTCTCCCTCAATTTCTTTAATTAGACTATCTGTCTTTTTAATTTCGTTTATTGCCTGTGTAATATAAAATTCAGCATTTGTAGCATTCTTAACTATATCATTAATAATTTTTTTAGAATTATTCGAAACTAACATTTTCTTCACATTATTAATTTCAGTTAAGGCCTCTTGCATAGCATTATATTCTTTTATGACATCCTCCATAGAAACGTTAATAAACTCTTTAATATTTTTCAGTTCATCTAATTTTTCGATATTTTCAATTTTTTCACTCTGTGCTTTAATATCTTGAACAGTTTGATATATTTTAATGCTATTAACTTTTCCTTCGTTGTAGCATTTCTTATAATTAAAATCAGTTGTGTTCATTTTTGATTCGTCATGCAAATTGCGAGAAAATTCTTCGATGCTTTCTACAGATAAGTCAATGTTTGCCATAAGTACTTTAGCCTTTTCCTTTTCGTCATTAATCTGTTCCATAGTGTCATAAATTAAAAGTTTCTCATATTCTAATTCTGCATTTTTTACACTTACTAATATAGATTCTGTATCTTCTACACTATTTATTTCTTTAAATGTATTTTGAATTATATCGTAAAGTTTTTCCATGTTATGTTTTTTTTCACTAAACTGTAATGATTTTCTTTCTTTTTGATCTTCTTTGCTTATATGTTCGTCTAACCTTTCTTTAATGTCATTTAATTTGCAACTATTTTCGTTGATTTTTCCCAATGTCGATTCGATTTTTCCTCTTAGTGATCTTATTTTCCCTTGAATTAAATCATTTTTGTCACTTTTAATGTTTTTTTTAAAATCGAAAGAATCCAATGTTATTTTCATTTGTCCCAGAGCAATTACATGCTTTCGAATATTCGCATATATTTCATTTTCTTTATCTGTTATAAGGTCATTCATCAGATTGGTAATTTCCCTTTGTTGATCATTAACTAAGTCTTCAATTGTTTTATTTATTACTTCATAACGTGCGTTTAATTTTGTTATTCCAACCTCAATATTGGACCAATCCAGTTTTTTCTTCTCTAGAGCTTCGAATTGTGTTCCTTCGTGTTTCATAATATTTTCCTTTGAACTGGTGCAATATTTCGAAATGTCTTCTATTTGTGTTTTTAATTTTTCCATAGTAGTATCAACCAATTTTATGTTTATATTCTCTAATTCTTTATTTAAAGCGTCTTCAAATTTTGTTTTCTTATTTGAATCTATTAACTTATTTGCTTTTACTTCTTCAATGTGTTTATTTACCTTTTCTATTAAATCGTCCCTGATTTGTTCTAATTCTTCTAACGATTTTTTGTTTGTTTTGTATATTTTTACAGATGCATTTAACGTTTTTATGGCATTTATATTATTGTTTGAATTTTCAATATCGTTTATCAAATTATTAATTATTACATCGTTTCTTTTAAATTCTTTTTCACAATTACCTACCTCTATATGTACATTTTCATCATTAAAATTATGTATCAAGGTGTCAATTTGTGGATACATTTTCCTATTTTGCAATTCTAATTTGCTATTTGCTCGACTATACATTGGTAGTAAAGTGTTTCGAAAATGACCTAAATTTTCCTTTAACATAGTAATTTCTCTAAAAATAGTACTTCCTCTATTTAGAATAGAATCTCTATGTTTCAAAAATTCTATATAAGAATTTTTCCCTTCTGATATCTCATCATCGTTTTCGTGTAATGTATCAAGAAATATATCCTTCCTTCTGGCTAAATTATCTTTATACTCTTCTAATTTTTTTTTTTCCTCTTTGTAGTTTCTCATATTATCTGTTAAATGGTTATATTCTTTCTGCATCGCATCAATAGATTTTGATATTTCCGTATTAATTTTTTGAAATACTTCACCTATAATGTTATCTTTAATTTTTGATAGATTTTCCAGTTCTGTTTGTAAATTTGCTAATATGCCGGGAACATTAGTGCATTTAATATTTGCAATTTTTGTGTGTTTTTCTGTTGTTTCCCTTAGAAAATTATCCATTTCGTCTTTTGTACATTTTTTGCTAATAAGTTTTTTGTGTTTCAGTTCTAACACTGACACATTATTTACAAGTTTTTCTAAATCTCCTACATAAAAATTGGTAATTATTGACCTTACCCTATGGCATATTTGATTCATTTTTTTTGTAAACTGAACCATGTTAAATGGTGTCACGCTAGTAAATTCTTCCGTTTGTACAATATTTCTATCTATTTCTTTTTTTATGTGAATTATCTTTTTTATGCAATCTGTGTTTTTAATTATATATTCCATTTGTCCATTAATCTCTTTCATGATAGAGCCATTATGCTTTTTAATTTCTATTAATCTTTCAAGATTTTCTCTAAGTTTCTTAACACTTGATAATAGTTTCTCAATTTTAATTTTTAGATCCTTAGCCTCTGTATGGTTCTGTTCTATTTTCCTCAAGTTATCCTGTGCTGTGTCTGTGTAGCTCTTCAAGGTTTCTACAATTTCTAAAAGTTCACTGACTCTCTCTTGCGAATGATTTTCATCTGATTTTTGCTTCATTTTGTTTTCTACTTCTTTTTTTGCAGATTCATTCGCTTTGTGTATCGTTTTTATAGATGCAATCAACTCCTTTACTTTTTCTAAGGCATCATTTAATTCAGACATTTGTTCTTCGTATATCGTTTTAACGTTTGAAATTTCGTAATCTTTGTACTGCTCAAGGTCTTCTATCGGATTAGAGTTATCCTTATATAGAGCTTCACCCGATTTTAACACTTCTTCCGAATCAGAAACAACGGAATCACTATTCGGTAAAGAATATAGTGAATTGAAAAGTGAATTGACTTTTTTTTCTAACTCTTTGGCAATTTTTCTGAAAATATTTAAAAGTATTATTAACTTATTTTTAATTTCTTCCTCAAATAATTTGAGTTTTTCTCCACTAAACTTAATGTTTGACTGAAAGTTGGCTAAATTAATATAAGATTCTATAAGATCACTTTTAATCACTCTATCTGGTACTTTTTCCTTGGAGTATTCTACAATTTTATCAACTGCAGAATAATATTTTTCTAAGTGTTCATCAAATCTTTCTATAATATATATTATTTCTTTTTGCAAAAATTTTATTGTTTCTATAGTAACGCTTTTACCTAATTCGTTTTCTATATTTTCCATCATATCAACACCTGCACTGAAAGAAGCCTTAAAATTATCTATAAAGTTGTAATACCAACCATAAGGAATTTTTTGAATATTTGTCATATTTAGTTCAACTATAACGTCATATGTAATAGTATCACAATTCGTTGTACATCTGAGAAGTTGTAGAAAATTTAACATTTCCTTATCAATTTGTTCAATGCTGTACATATAGTTTTTATGGTTTTTTTATAAACAGTCTTCAAATCTATCTATTTTAGCTCTGTATTCCTCATGCTGTGAAATATACTGATCCAGATTCGTATTATGTTTTTCTGGATCCAGTAACTTATTTAACAGATTAATCATGTTTGTTTTCTCCCCATTACATATGCTATGATCTGTATGTATTCTATTAAAAAGAGGCACCACTTCTGAATTATACAAGGCTTCATATTTTTCATATGCATATTTTTCATATGTTATATAATTTTTAATTGCTGTGAAGTAATATTTATAGGCATAATGCGGTTGTGTGGAGGAAATTATATATCCATTGTCAGCTGTGACTTCAATGTAATCTATCGTTTTCTGTGTGAGAGACGATGTGTTTCCTTTTTGAATGAAATCATTTGCAACAGTATTCATATGATCATTTTGATCTTCCCATTTATTATTATCTCTTTTATATGCGTACGAACTATTTTTTCGAATGTAAGAATGATGAGGTAGTTTTCTAGTAGATTTAGCATCTTGTAAGCTAACAAAAGACTTTTTATGAGATAAACTTTTTTTTTTATCGTGATAATGACTCATAGTATTGTTGCTTTCATTGCTGTGATCACTTTCGTTTGAATGACTAGAATCATTTGACATTATGTTTCCTTCACTTATATGCTCAATTTTATTATTTTCCTTTACATCATAGAAAAATGGTAATAATTTTAATCCCTTCCTAATTTTTTTTGATTTATATTTATTTCTTTCCTTTCCTGACACTGCATGATTTCATGGAATCAAAAAATAGATAAGTTAGCATTAATAAAAAGTATATTATTGTTTAATTATTACGAGTACATAAAAGGGCATAAGTGTATAATTATATGCGTAATTGTGTATGCTTATAATGTTTTTATATTTTACCATAAAATATTAATATGAGATTAGAAAAAAGTGCCAAAAAGAACTTCTTTTCCATATTTAAAAAAATAGTTATATAGTAGTCGCTTTTAACGAATAAAAATAAAGCATTATGCTTTTATAAAGATAATACATTTCTTCTTATATCAGCTGCTCTCATAATTTTTTTTCTATCATTTATACTTTAAAGATTGATAACTAATGTATCCTTTATTCAATTAATAGAAATGTTTTTATGCATACATATAATAAATACATTTGAGTTGTCAAAACACATGAAAAGAAAAAATCGAGGTTGATCTATATAATAATAGATAAATTTAGCGTTAAAATGTATGATTAAATAATATCATTATACACATTTAAGAATAAAGCCATGTTATCCATAAATTGACTAATATAAATATAAATGTAAAAATAAATATATATATGTTTACGTATATATTTTTTTTTTTTTACAACAGAATTAATCAAAACAAAAATATTAAAACAGCAGTATTTGTTACCTGCATGAAAGTCCAAATTTTTAATAAAATAACACGAAACGATAGAAATCCCTTAAGAAACAAAATAAATTATAACTTTTACAAGGAAAAAATATAAAATAATTTTATATTTTCGTTTTTATAAAATATAGAACTAAATTCCAATTATAAGCGTTGAATGAAAACTAAAGTGCATCGCTTATACACGAAACATTAATAAATTAAAAAAAAAAAATTTCGGGATTTCTACACATATAATTCTTATGAAAAAAATTACAACAAATAAATTTTTCGATTTAAATTTTTAGTTATATATATATATATATATATATGATCTACAAAACCATGCATGAACAAATAATTTGAAAGAAGAAAATTTGCATAAAAAAACTTTCTTAAGGTACTATTGAATCCGTATCAATCAATAGTTATAAAAAAAAAATTATTTATAAATGTGCTCTTTAATGAGTAAAACTCTGAGTTATTTATGTATTTTGTACAAAATATAATACTAAAATGATTTTATTTCCATGGAAAAATATTACCACAGAACATCTTAAGCATGTTCTTGGGAACGAATAAAGTGTTTTTAAAATTAAAAATTATATTTAAATTTAAGTACATTCAAATCTTTCGTTATACTAATCACGACACGGGAAAAAGAGTTTGCAACATTTTAAGAAACCCCCCTTGTTCTTACTTTTGGAAAATTTTTGTTTCAAAAAATAAGAAAAGGAACATTAAAATTTCAGATTAAAATTTTTTATTCGCAAAGAAAAAGTAAAAAATTATTATCTAAGATGTTGTGTCATTTGGTTATATGTGCTTTGCAATTTTTGTGTTTTTTAATTTTTTTTTTTTTCTCTCGATATTTGATTAAAACAACCTTACATGTTTTATCTAGAATTTTTTGCACCCATTAGAGAAGAACAATAACAAATTCATTTCTCAGTGATTGTTTACGATTATTAAGTTAGAGGAATCACAATATAGTAACTAGCTTTATAAGAAAAATTATAATTTAACATCTTATATTTTATTTTTCAGAGTTAATAAATTTTTATTTATCTTATATTTTATTTTTCCCTTTTTTTCCATTGAAATATTATTATATTTGCAAGTAGTTATTTAGTGATTTATGGAAAATATTTTTAATTATACGTGAAAGATTTTGCCACTGTAACCTTGTTAGATCAATTGCGTAATTTCCCTATTTTATTATTAAAAAATTGATTTTATCCCTACGTAAGAAATATACTGTATTATTTCCAATTTTCTTTACTATATTTATTATTATCATTTTTTTTGATATTTACTTAACTTTTTTATCGACATTTTAAAATCTATATATATTTTTCGATCCTTTTTTTTCTATACATTTAACAGACTTCAGTATTACTTACATTGACTATTTTCTTTTCTATTGCTAGTTAATTTTTTTTTTACTGTGCAAATTGTGTAAAAATAAAGAAAGCATGAAAAGAACACAAAACTTTAATATTATATTTTATTATTAAGTACAACTTTCTACATTTGACAGTGTACTATTTCAATATTAATGTAATTCTATTATTAAAAAATAATAACAGTTAATTAAATTTTTATTTTATTTTTAATTATTATTATTTATAGGATTATGTGTAAGAATTTTCCTATTAGAGATGCATAGATAAATGTTTTCCACCACCACAAGCTACCAGTTACTCTTTAATTTTTCTTTTGAACTGTTCTTATAGGATTATTTTATATATATAGAAGGATATTTACCGTTAAATAAAATTCTTTATTATAGAAAATGCATTTTTTTGGAAAATAAAATTTTGATACTAAACCCTAATTTATTTTTTTTAATGATTTATAGTTCTTAGATGATTTTTTTTTTTTTCTATACGCATTGTTGCCACTTTACGCACGCAGCCAACTTAATAAATTTTAATTTGTACATAAAATCTAATGGTTACTTTAATAACTAAAAATTCTATTTATTTTTTAAGGAATTTTTCTTTTTTTCTTTTTAGATGATTCAACATGACCTATTTATTTTGTAAATATATTTATTTTTTAATTTGTTTCTGACAAAAAATGGAAATGTTTTATGAAATTATTTCTCTTTTAATCATTATGTATAAAATTAGTTATGGTCATTACTTTTTATTAATGTAAATGTTTTTTATTCATGTTAATTTATATATTTTTTAATGATTAACTTTTTTAGTGTAATTCTAATAACTTAAGTTGTCAAGATTGGAAAATAATTAATTTATTAGAAAAAATGCCATTTTCAATTCCCTTGGTACTATATTTAGACCGTTCAATATCAATTGAATTATATATGTTTTTATTTTACCATTTAAAAATTACTGAAGTGCGCTATGTTAATATAGACTTTTTTGTTCTGTTCCTTTTCCCTATATTTTTATGAGTAATAAAAGACATTTGACAATTGGAATATTTAAGTGCTTTTTATAAATATACATAATGGGAAAAACGAAATTAAAATAATTTCATTTATTCCCTGGTTTTAATATATGCGTAAGCATTTTTCACTTTTGGATACATTTCGAGTTACTTTAATTTCCCCCATATATATATTTTAAAATACCAAATTTATGCAATGTAAAAAAGTTAAACAAATTAAGTTTAAATTTACATAATGTATACACCAAGCATAAACAATCGCTTTTAATATATTCTTATTATCCAAGATAGAATGCTTTATGTTTCTTTCTTCATTTATGTAAATGTATATATACATAAAGAGATAAGAATAATATTATACATTAAGTTGAATGGATATATTTTATAAAATATTAAAAGGTGAATATTAACAAAACTTAAACCTTTTTTTTTTTTTTTATTGGCTATTTATTTTATCAATTAAAAAATCAATTTTGATCTTTTTCCAAATGTCTACTGAAAATTTTGAAATTTTTTAAGAATGATATTGTAATTTAGAAAGTAGCAATTCTTCAAATAATTAAAAGCTCATGACTATTAAAACGAAAGAAGTTTCAAGAGTTCTTGCAAGATAAAGGAGAGCTATAGAGAATATTTTAAATAAAGAACCATGGAATGAAACAGGTATATATGCACACAACTTAAGAGCATCAAAAAATTAATATGCAGTATGCATGCATTAAAATATTAAAAACTATTAATCTCATTATGAGCATTAACAAAAGTCTCTCATATTCTTTTTCCCACTGTTGTTCTTATTAATATCAATGTAATGACAAACATGTAATTATGCATGTTATATATAAGAATGACGTAAAGAACAAAAAAGTTAACATTTTTATAATAAAAAGCGCATCGTGCATTAACACATGCATAATAATTTCTATACCTGCAACTATTTTTATTACAAAATAAAATTTGCTTATGATTTAATGAAAAAAGCACTGAAATTCGCCTTTAACCCATTTCTCAATGAAGCCATAAATTGAAAAATGACGATGACTTGTAAGCAAGCACAAGATTATTACGTATAATTTCAACGTTCTCGTATTAATATTTTATATGTAATTCCATTTAGTATTCTTGAACATTTTTTGTTTATTCAATTGAACATTTTTAAATTGAAGGAGTATACATATTTGTGTATTCGCCATTACAAAGAATGAAAGATCTTACTAAACATCTACCTTTTTATAAAGTTTAACTATGAATTTTTTTAAATATATGCTATTAAAATAATTTTCATTGATTATATGAATTGCGTGCGTGTTCGTTTATATTTTTCTTATGTATAACCAATAACCAAAAGATACTTGGAATAGCCTGTTCTTAGTGAACGTAATTTTTTTTTTTATGTTTTCCTACTCATCTTGATAGACCTCAGGATTCTCTTCAGCTTTCTCTTTTGTTCTTAATAAAAAAAAGTAAAAAAAGGAATAGAGCAAAAATTTAAAGAAAAAACATTCTCCCTGAATATTCTATATAATCATAAGCACTATTCTGATGCATGTTGCCATCACAATAAAAATTTGGATAATTATTTTAATACATATTTGAAATTTTGTATTATTTTTTTTTACGGGAATTATTATTTCTTTGATTTTTATGTTTAGAAGAAATATTTAAAATGCTAATGCCATGAATACGGAAATATTCAATCGTTGGTTTTCCCAATGTTTGAATTTTCGATATTTTTAAATTACCAATTGTTTTATATTTTTCCAGGATTTATCTATGGAAATTATTAAGTTTTTATAAATCACAAAAATTTAATTTAACGTTTTCATTTTTCTGAGATTTCATCCCATTTTTTATGGTTATACTTATTGCATTATTTCTGTATTCATAAATTTTTTCGTGTATATGTTCCACTTTAATTTCGGCTGCTAAGGAATTGATTTTTTCAATTGTATTGCTACTAGTAAATTTGGAGAAATGTTTTTCCAAATAATAGTGTCTTGAGCAATATTTTGTTTTGCATGTTTCAACCTCTTCTATACAGAAAGTAATACTAGATATGCTGATAATACTTTTTAGTGAGAATAAGCTAATGTTTATAAAATTCCTAAGAATTATTCGTTTCATTAAATGAATCATCATCTACAAATGAAGCAACGGCGGTAGTTCTTTGTCTTTATAACAGTTTAACATTAGAATAATTTAGTGTCCCTTGACAATGTTAATACTGATTAGTTTCTTCTATCAATATGAAGTAATATGCCTCAATTTGGTTAAACGGTTCACTCATTATTCTCATTATTTCCTCATTTTTTTTTCATGATTTTCCAGTGTTGTTAATAACCAAATAATATCATGCGTTTATATCCATATTACAGAAAAGATGTCGTTAAATGCAAAATTTATTTTTTTAATTTTGGAACTTTATAATATGCGCTAAATTTTTTATTATTATATTAAACTCTTTTTTTACTGATTAATTTTGGTTATTTCCCTATATTTGTTTTTGTAAGGTCTTAATTACGTTTTTTTCTGCTTTAAATTATTTTACAAAGTAGTTTTTTAGCTTGCAGTATATATGTTTACACACATTGCAGCTAATAATTCAAATTTTTCTATTGCATCAATTTTACATGCTTTTTATGTTAGAGAAAATTCGGCAAAAGTTTTTATTATTAATATTTAAAGATGGATAGAAAAATAGTTTAATCGCTCTTTATTTCAACGAATAAAAAATTGTGTAATGTATTACTTCTTTTGGAAATTTATAGTTTATGTATGCCTTTGCTTCATGGACAGCAGCTTTGCATTTGGAGGCCAGGTTATTTTTTTATGAAGCAAATGAAGGAAATTCTCTATTTTTTGGCAAGCTATGCTTAAGCTATTCTTTTTGCCATGCAAATAATATTAACAATTTTGTAAATAATATAATATATTTAATGTTTAAAGAGGCGTTTTTTTAACAGAAACATTACTGCTTGAAGGAAATGTTATTTATAATTATAAAGAAATAGTAGAGACAAATATTGCAAGAAGGTAATATGAATAGCTAATATAGAATACAAAGAAAATATACACCTTGCAATATCCTACCAGTAATTTTGTATATTTGAGAAGTTTAGTAGAAAATAATGAATTATTTGTACGAGGAATAATTGTATACGTAATAAAATTTTTTATTTTTAGATGTAATAATTTTTTATAAAGAAAAATAGAAAAATGCACTATATATCAACAGGTAATAGAAAAATATTTGCGAAAATGGCTTTAAAAAATTTTCAAATTTACTGTTTCTATATTATGGTATATTTTTTCCGGGTAAATGTTAAATGTGAAATAGTTAATGCGTATTAATAAAGTTATGGAAGAATTCACTACATATTATGGTAAAGATTTTGATCAAAATGTGTAGTTACCTTATATTTTAATTTAGTAAGAATTGGAAACTAAAAGGAGAAAAGACCTAAATAAAACATTTTACCAGGTGTATTCTTTAATTTAGTCATTAACAACTAGAAAAAGTGTAACTTGCATAAAAAAATTACAACCACGTGGAACAGAATTTGAAATCAGTTAAGTGTCTAAGCATGGTCAAAATAATGAATATATACAGGTGTACACAACAGTGTTAATAAAGAGATATAAAAAGCACATAACACCCTTTGGTAATATATAATAAAGTAGTATACAAAGAAAAATTACTTATAGAAGCAGTTATGGAAACTATAAAGAGAAAATGGAAATAAAAACGTCATATTAATATAATACTGTTATCGTTATAATACCATTCCTATTAACACACAATATAAAATAAATCAAAATAAGTCATCTAATCACTATAATCCATGAACGTGTATTTTGTTACATGCACATCTCGTTAAGATAGGAGATAAATTATAATTAAAATAAGAGAGATATTTAATAATTAACGTATACGACTTCTGTGCAATAAAATTGTATAAATGTAATTTTAAGGCTCTCTTAAACAAGCATACAAGTAGAAACAATGATTTATAAGCAAATTTACTATGCATTTTTTTAAGGCTAAAAATAAATATAAAAAAAAATGTCCATAATTTACCATTTCGCATGTAATTTTTCTTTGCGTGTTTGTTCATATTTAAGATTTTCTTTTAAATTATTGGGTAAAAAATATAACGTACACTCATAATTTATTATCTTCTTTGTAGCAAAAATATTATTCTGTTCTACGCATACGTCCTTCAAATAGCAATAGTAACCAATTTCACAACTTCATTAGTGATGCATTAAAAATATTGGAAATAAATATAATGCCATAATGCGATTATTATCTCCCTTAAATATTTTTATAAAATGTAAAATAACTCAAAAATTAAAATTGTAAAATGTGTGAAGAAAAATATGAATTTTTATTTATTATTTTCTTTTGTTCTTTAAAAAAACAATATTTAGTATTATAAGGAAATTAAAAAATGATAAATACAAAATGTTTAAAAATATATAATTTTTAAATGTAAAAATATTTTTTTTGGAAAATATTATTTTATTCACGGAAATATAGTTTATGCCACAAATGTATATTCGTAATATATTATATACGCAATACATATAAAACATGAATTCCTTTTCAGTTAAATTCATTTTTAAATTTTGATTATGTTAGAAATAAAAAAAAATCGTCACGTTATTTTAACTTTTTAAAATACTTAATTTTCATATTTTTTAAAATGTGTTCTTATTCTGAATAATTAGTGCGTTTATACATGTCTTACACATATGCTTTTTTTTTTTTTGTAACAAAGAAGCAAACAAATTTATATTATGAAGAGGGCTATTGATGTATGCCTTGAAACAAAATTATCGACTCTGTCATAAAATGAAATGAAGAATGTATCATTTTGCCGTTATAACGTGTGGACAAATCTTTAAACGGTTCCCCTTAAAATGTATAAAATATTTTAAGATAAAAATTTTTACTCATTCAAATTTGACACATTTAGCAAATAACACTTTTAACAATTTTTAAATACTCCATTTTTACTTATTTAATTATTAAATTTGTAATGTTCATCTAGTAGATGAAAAAAAAAAATAGCATGTCATTAAAACTCCTAAAGGCATCTTGACTAAATACTTCATCTTTTATATTTTATAGCTCAAAATGAGGGATAGTTACACGCGCAGATAAGAATAATTATTACATTTATGGCTAGCTGCACTTATTTGTAAGTAATGTTGTAAAAGGAAAAATACGATTATTAAAAATATATATGAACAAAGTTCATTACCAGTTTTGGTTAAAGTTAAAAATACTTGGTTCTAATATATTACCATTAGAAAACTACCTGGTAAGTATATAAAATGAAATATTCGAAAATAGAATCTCATCGTATAGTACTATGTTTTACGATTTTTATAATTTTCTAGTAATTATTTTATTTTTAACTTAATATTTATTTTGTCTTATGTTAAAAAGGGATTATAATGCTACAGTAGTAAATAATAAGTAAAAAATAATTCTTACTGAAAAGTTTTTATTTTAACTTTAAAATGGCAGTTAGGCAAACAAATGAAAATACTGTGCTTATACCTGTAATTTATAAATATACATAATAAAACACTATATTTTCTGACTTTACCACAATGTCTCTAGGTGGATTTTAATTTTTAAGGCCACCAGAGGATTAAATAAATTCACTATTATTAATAGAAAGTTGTTAATCATTTTTCTATTAAAATAAATTTCTTCTCTTGAACATTAAGAAATATAATTTCTCTAAAATGTTAAAATATTTGTGTAATTTGTTTTTTCTGTCTTATTCTTAGTCATCTACTTTAAAAGGGTTATCTTGATATAAATCACAGGAAAAATTCAATAATAACGCGGATATAGGGAATTATGAAAATTACTGTATTAATGTAAAACATTATAAATCGGAAATATATGATATCGAAATTTCTTGTAAAAAAACTTGTAATGAATTTGAGAACATTAACTACAGACGGAGGAAATAGGAGGAAATCGTAAGGATCATTGTTGGAACTTGTCTTACTGGACATACGGACAACTAAATAAAATAATATACGATGTCGCATATAGCACTTACGGTAGCTCCAATATAAAATAGCTCTATATTGTAGTGTCCAGAGTCAATGCAGAACTAATAAGAAGTAATTGTAGTTTTTTTTTAAATATTGAAGAAAAATTCGATTCATGGAAAGAAGAAAAAATTTTATATTATTATTTCACAAATTAGGATAGTATTTTAAAGTGCATTGAATCCACTGAAAATGGTAAATGCAAAAATTATTATAATTGCGTTATTGATGTAACGGATATATACATATATATATAGAAGAAATGTGTAGAACACTGCTATGGCTCTATTTTAGAGGACTGTGTAGATTATTTTAAATATGAGGATCACTATAATGCAGATTATTCTTTAACTGAAATAATTATGTTGGAAAACCTGAAGGTGGCGAAAAAATTTAGAATCAAGCCAAAAGGATGAAGATTCATTGTGTACCCAAACTTCTAAACTAAGCCCTAATATGTGCATTAAATGTCCAACTTGCACTAGAATAGGTGACAAACACTTTTGGAAACGATGACTTATTATACCAGCAAAAAGGATATCGTGACCACTTAGGAAATCAATTTTCAGTACAAAATTTTGCAGGTCAACAAAATTCTGATTTTTCTTTACCAGATATTTAAAAGTTATCTTTATATGTGGTTTTAATGCCTAATCAACGTCAAATAGTAGGAGAACGCACATAAGACAGCCGAAAACAAACTTCTGAGATATCTACACCTAGAAATAGAATGAATTTATTCGATTAAATCGCAGAACAGTTACGTGAGTCATATGAAGAAGAAGAGGTAGCTTGTGCAAAGGGTTCATTACGAAATGCATTATTAGGTTCTTGTAAAAAACTAGTGCCTGAAGATAAAATTGATAAAAAAAGTACCACATGGGCTAATGTTGTAAAGGTGATGATCCCGTTTCACCTATTACCCCAGGAAGCGTGTATAATACAGTAGAATCTGTTTCTTTACCTCTTGGTGTGTCAGTTACTTTAGCACTTGGAATAGTTGCTGTTTTTTTTTTTTTGTATACTACTAAGTTAATACACTTTCAATTTAAAATGTAAATATTTTATAGCAACACTAATACATATCTTTTTTAATTTGCTATTTATAGAAGAAATATTTTATGAACATTTTGTGTTTTGTGTTTTTTTTTTTTTGTGTATCAGTTTACCACATTTGATCTCTGGTTGCGTTGGAATGTGTGAAAGAAGATTTGATGATAATTTTCAGTCTGAAGTTGAAAATGAGCCATTTGTAGATGAACCAGAATATATGAATGTATATTCACTTAAGAAGCGACAACATTTAGTCTATCATCCAACATGAGACTTCCTACAATGTTACAAAAAATAATAACGAGTGGGATAAAGTAACCATATTAAAAGTTGCAAAAATATAATTTTACATGTAATGATAATTAATCGAACAAAAAAATAGAATAAAATAAGATAAAAGTAAAAAATGAAAAGATTGTAAATTTAACATTCCTTAGGCGATAACTTCAAAATAGAGCGAGTTCAAATTCACAATTTAGTAGATGCACTTATGGAAACATTGTAACAATAAGAATAAAGTAATTTGAATTGTGTAAAATGTATTTTTTAATAACTTGTTCAAATTATTTTATAAAGGAAACAAAAATGAGTATATAGAAAAGAAATATATGATGAAATGTCAACAGAATAATAGGAATGTATAGAGCATAGTTAATAGAAAAAGAAAAAAAAATAATGATCAAATATATTGACATAGAGAAAATTACATATTATTGATGGATGTACTATAGTAGATTCATTTCAAGCTTGCGTAATTAATCTTTAAATTGAGAATATGTATTATTAGAAATTTTTTCCCAGGATACCAAAAAATTGGACATGTTAAAAAAGGGATCATCACCGGTGTAGTCTGAATAGATAAATATTTTATATAAATTACAAAATTGATTGGAAAAGGAAAAAAAAAGGATTCTACAGAAATTCGTGAAAAAAAGTTTATAAATAGTATTCATTAATATAAAGCTTAAATTTTATATGGTTATATACACAAAATAAAATAAGACAATGAAAAAAATTTTATTAAGGGAAAGTTTGAGCCATAAAAGAGTAAATCATCATAATAACACGTGTAAATTCTTATTTAATGTTGATCTTTACTATAATGTATGGAGTAGTCCATTTGTATAATAAGGAATACACGTAAATTTTAATTTCTAAGTAATATATAGATAAAATAATTGTTTAAAGGTATAAAGAAATTTGATATTAACGAACGCATATTTATGTATTACAATTAAAATTATGTGTTCTTTATTTTATTTAATCCTTATATATATATATATATATATATAAATCCTTCTAATTCGGTCGTGGACGTCCTTGCTTATGTTATTTACACAGTTCCCGCATAATTAGCAACATGGTTGGGTTCGTCTGTAATGCATAATATTTTTCATGTTGCTGTGAATTCATTACAGTTTGATTTTGCAACGTATTTCTTTTATTAATTACTGTAAAAATACCCCATTTCATTTCTTTAATAAATGTCTTTTTCTGCATTATGTTGACAGTCACTGTGTTATTTGTACTTTTCACATTTTTTAGTGTATTTACTATTTTATGACAGTTTATTATTTCTGAAATATTTTTACATACTTAAGTATTTTTAATTTATACGGACAAATATATATTTAAAAATTTTTTATTGGTTATAATTATACTATCATTTTTTGTCGTAAGGCAAAAAGTGATCAATGTCATTAAAACATACACACACAGAATTATTGGACTGTTTACTAGCCATTATGCTGGTTTACTTTATGAAGATTACTTATATCTTTCTTATTTACTACATATAATATTTGTATGAAGTCGATATAATAAAATAGGAAAATATATTTATAACATTAATAAAGGTTACATTTTATTGTGTATTAAGAATAATGAGGTGAGTAAAATAAAAATGGTTATGTTAAACAAAAACTATATAGTAATATAATTTCAGTTAAAATACTGTATAAAACAAAAACTACAAAAATAATTTTTATCACTTATTTTGTTTAAGCAAAATATTAATGTATAGCATTATAATTGTGAAATGGAAAAAAAAGGCAAAAGGATGTAAAGATGCATTATTTACACGTATTTTAATAATAAATGAGCAAAATTATTATTAAATATACGAAAATTAAGAATTCTAAGTGTATATTTGCATGAGAAATGGTATATTTTGCATGCATTGTACAAATTCTCCCAATAAATTTTCCGGCGACATTTTTTATTGTTAAAAGAACAAAATAATTTCATCACCTTACTTTTTTGAGATGATTAATTTCGTAGCATGTCCGAAATTTTATTTTCCACATAATTAGCGTATTCGTTTCGTTTACATATGGATACTTGGTAATTCTAGCGTAAAAAATAGTTATGCATTTTATAACGATAATTATCGCACAAAACTAGCAAAAATTTAAGTGGAACGAATGCTAAAATAAAGAGAAATAAATGAATCTATTCTGTAATTGCAAAACATCGATGATTATTTGGGTTATAAGCTTTTACGTGTTAAAATGCGATGATTTTACTTATATTTCACGTAACAGAACTAACAAAAAGTAGTAATTTATTTACCAAAAGGTAATGCCGTTTCGTTTATTTAAACCTTTATTTTGTAATATATTATTTTACTCAATAATAGTAACATTTAAATACGATTTAATAGGACATCGCAAAGTACTTAATAACTTCAATTCTATATTTGTGAAGATGCAGAAAAAATATGTTAATATAAAATAAATAAAGAATAATTTTCTCCTGTAGGAGGATATGCTTTTATCTACAAGCAATATTATAAAAAGAACATGAAGTTAATTAAATAACAACCTCAACAAAAAGTACATTTTATACTAGTGCAATTTATAAGTATTATGTTCTATCATACACTGGGAATGGAAATATATGTATTTATAAATTAAAACGTTATATAATCGTTTTATAAAACATAATAATATTTTTAGAATGAACTTTTATTTTCCATCATTTTTTTTTTTTTTTAAATTGTAAAAATATTCTTTTCCTTGTGACAATAGGGAAAAAACAATTTAATCATAAAATTTAATTAAAAAAATGCAGTGAATAGCAATGATTTATTTTGTATATAGTGTTAAATTTAATACTTAAAATGTGAGCTTAATGAATTAATATTTTATGGATTCTTCCTTTTTATGTGTAGACAATTGTGTGCGTATAATTTTCATAGTTTAGCATCTTTTATACATTTCACAATATAATGAAATGCTAATTTAAGGAAAGATGGTTATATTTCCTTTATCACTGAACTTATAACTTACATATTCACATACTCACATTTTAATAATCTATTGCTCGTTATACGTAATAGGGAAAACTGTTTAAAAAAATAATTTAAGCATTTCCATAATTCATTTTATATTATCAATTTTTAGGAAAATATTTTAAAAGAGTTACCTGCCTATGAATACTATAAAGATTTCAATAATGATGTCAGTGATGATAATAAAGAAGACTATGAAAAGCACTGCAGTGGAGTGAAAATTTCTAATGATGGTAACGAATGGGTCTATAATTTTTGCCTTAAGTTTGTAAGGAATTTAAAAGAAATAAATAAAATGAAGGGAAAAACTGCTGAATATCGTTGCTTGCATTTAATTTATTGGGCATATGATGAAATAAAAAAAAAAATTAACAACAAAACAGATGAGATTCACAACATACCCGTTTTTTATAAACTGTATGAAATAGGGGATAGAATTAATAAAGAATCAAAAGACAATTATTACTGTTCCTGTTATTTTCATGGTAGTTTACATGAATGGACAAAAGAGAAAAATTTGCATGATTATTTTAAAAACTATAAAATTATTAAAGATAAAATTAGTTCTTATAATGATAAATGCCGTGATTATTCTGATTATATTAGTTATATTAATGAAATATATTTAGAGGAGGAATACGATTGCTGCATAAATAGCTACTTAGATTGTCACAAATATTTTGATTGTGATATGAGATATAGGCCACCCACATTATCAAATAATTTTAAATGTTATTATAAAGGAAGAGTTGGAAATACGCAAAGTGCAGTTGAAGATGCATCCAGCGAAGAAGATTCTGATAGTTTTAGGTTGGACAGAAGTATGATAATTAAATATGCGAGATGTATTGATACAAAAGGGACGGACGATCAGCCACTTGGGTATAAATGTGAAGTTCCAAAATACAATGCATTTGCAGAAAAAGCATCTTTTGATGCAACATCTGGTGAAAATGTACGTGTTCAGAAAGACGTAGCAGTGCTCGACATGTTGTCTCACGAGGAAGTTTCAAAAGTAGTAGTAGAACCTAAAAAGAAGGAAGAACCCGAAATGACTGAAGATTCCGATTCTGATTCCGATTCCGATTCCGATTCCGATAATACAGTGACGTTATTTCCTAAAGTAACAAAAGAGGCACGTGAATCCTACATCGATCCAGAAAATTATAATCCTTGGTTTGACCTTGCACAACCAGATATGTCAACATTGGGAACACCGTCAAGGGAAGAAAATGAAGAAGAAGAATACAAAACCGAAATGGAAGAAGTACCACGTCGGAGATCGAAAGGCGAATTAAGGATCACTCCTGTTGAAAATGATGACCATTCTGGTGTTTTTCAACACGAAACGAGTATTTTGGATGACAGTTATATCCGTGTGGTTATGGTAGCAGCATTAGCATTAGGGACGCTCCTTGTGTTTTTCATTTTTTATAAAGTACAGATTATGCCTTATGGTGAAAACACATTTTCTTACTATTTATAATTTATTTTTTCTTAAAAATGATAATTATGCAGGTAATTACATATATTACATATTTTGCATTTTTATTTCAGTTTACACCCCTCGGATCTTGGTTACATAAGAGCTCATTAAAGAAAAATAGAATTAAGGATAACCTTCACAAAGATATGCAAGATTTATACGAATATGATTTCGAATATGAACATATAAATCCGAGAAACCATCGAATTAATGTAGCTTATCACTCTACATGAGTTTCTTTGATGTAGTATCAAATAAGGTATTCAGCGATTTGGAAGAACTCTATTATAAAACACACAATCCAGGTTATCTCTGTGTTTATATATAAAGAGAATAAGGAGAAAAATATACTTAAAAATTTTACCTTTTCCGTTTCAATATTTTTCTCCTATTTCTATACTTATTGTTTTTGTAATTTTAAAATGATAAAACTGTTATTAATTTGTTTAAGTGTACAATTTAACTTTTTTTGGTTTAACACGTTTTGCTTTTTCGTTTTTTAAGTATTTATATTAAGAGAAACAATTCTCGACTACATTTTTTATTCTTAATAAAATAAATTACATTTTTGGAAATATTGATTTGGAATTTTTCTGAAAAAGAGTAGAATAGGGAAATATTTGGACAAATTTTCTTGAGCACATTTTTTCTTAACAAATTTTATAGTTGTCTCTTTTTATGCTTTATCAATTTTTTGACATTAACACTTCCGTTACTTTCATTTATTTGCATTGTAATAAATGCAAATATTTTAAATTCGTTCATGTTATTCTAAACGTGTAATTTAACTTATTTGTTGTAAGATGCATGAACTGATGAAAATATAATTTTATCAGAAAACACCAAATAAAATTTTTTTAGGATAATTTTTTTTTTTTCGTATCACACTTTGAATACAACATTTTTCTGATTTTCGTTAGTAATAGTAGTATTTATCTCAATAATGTTTAAATATGTACTAATGTAATGAGTTTTAAATAAAGTATTTGTCGTGTGTGCTTATAACTATGGAGTCTAAGGAATACATTCATTTAATATTTATATTTAAAATATTATTTGTTGAAATGATTTTGATTATTTTTTTTATTGTGTATGAATTATATCAGCCCTAAATTATTCCGAGTTTTCATTACAATGTTTGTAATGAGATGTAACCGATAGACAAAAATGCATAGAAGATCCTTAATAATAATGTTGTTGTATGATTAATGAAATATTGCTATTATTTTATTTTTTGAAGAATATATTTTTTTAAAACGTCTTTTAATATGCAGATACTTTTGCTACAATTTCGTTATATTCTTTTAGTTAAGGAGTATTTCGCAACTCTTTTAATTTTTCAAGAACAGTTCTAGCAATCGTTTACAATGTGAAACCTTTTCTGTGAGTAGTTTTCTCCTTATTTCTTTTTTGCATATTCAAGTGTGAAATTTTTCTTTTTCTTTTTTTTTGTACTAATTTGTAGTATTCTTTGTAGTAAAGTCGTTACAAAAAATGGATAATTTTGTCATTTTTACTTTCGCTATATTTGTGCACTGGGTGGATATAAATTGTTTTCTTTACGAACACATGTCTTTTAGGGAATATTTTTATGTATTCCCTATGCACAGTTAACTCGTTTTAGAACATTGCGCTTAAAAATTACTACTATATTGTTGTTACAATCTTATAAGCATATGTTCAGTATACAAATCAAAAGGATTTAATAATTAATGCAAATGAAATAGTATATCATATATTCACCTAACGGATATGGTATAAGACAAAAGATAACCACATTTTGAAAATATGTTCAAATTTTCTTGACTCAAAGATTCCTATAAAAATTCGTTTTGTTTGTTTCACTTAATTATTTTTAACTACACGATTAGATAAATTTTGATGTAGTTACAAAAGCTTAATAGGGAATAAAGCATAGTCCGAATATATGTTTGCATGTGCTATAGAAATATAAAAGTATATTTTATCATAAAATATATTATCCCATGATATTTGTGTGGGAGTTATCTGTGTGTGTTATACGAAAGAAAAATTATAAAAGGAGTTTAAATATTTCATCTGAACAAAAAAGTATTTCTTCAGAATAATTGTAGAGAGTTGAGAATTTATGTTTTCTCATTTTGCTTATTACCACCATTGTGTATGCCTTTTTACAACGCTTTGACATGTGATTAATTCAAATTTGTATATAATTAAAAAATTTTATTACTGTAAACAGAAAAAAAAATTTCATACCTTCACAAGTGTAGTTATATAACAAAGTAGGAGACACATCTGTGAAAATCAAAAGAGAATGTCCTCTTTCCTAAGTAAAAAAACTTTACACATTACTAACTGTATTTATAAGATACATACATTTAAAAAATATAAAATAAAATACAAAACATGGAAGAAAACACAAATTTTTCATTATACTGGAAATGGTTATAACTAAAAATACAGTTTTAATATTACAGAAAAATTAAAATAAGAAAAAATGCAACTGAATCACATTTTAATTACATTTTTTTATTTCACTTTTTCGTCTCTTCATAAATGTAATTATGTGTAATTTGATTTGCATATTTCTTCTTATAACTTAGCTAATTCAAATGGTGCAATGTGCGATACTAGAAAAAAAAAATTATGTAGAGTTGTAGGGTATACAAAATAGGCTTCTACGTTTAGGCTTTACAATATCCTCTAACATTTTTTGTGCCTTCTTATGTCTTCGATAATGCCTATATTTCCTTATCTTGTTTACTACTACTCTAAAAATGGCTCCATAGGGAGTAAACTAACATGTAAAAGAAAAATGTAAAACACAGTACTTATGACTGTTTTAAAATTATATATTTTTAACAATAGTATATTACTGATTAAAGAATAACATATTCACGGCGTAAATGAATTTGATGTTTACCCTATACCAAAAGAAAAATATAAGAAATATTCCCGCTAAGGAAATCACAATTGAGATAATAAGACTAGGTAGACTCTTCGATGTAGACTTATTATATTCACGGAGTTTTTCTATGAGTGCTAAAACATACTGAGAACTGTCAATTTCGCCTAATCTCCCTTGCTGTTCTAAGATAGCTTTTACTTTACTTATAAAACTTTCTTGGATTAGCAATTGTTCTGGATTTTCTGCGACTGAATCGTTTTTACCATCCATTAATTCAGTTAATTCAAGTTTTACATCACATTTCTTTCTTCTTTTATAATTTTCTGAACATTTTTTTAATTTTTCTTCCAAAAATGTTTTATAGAATTCTTGATATTGTGAAAATTTCTCTTCAATGTAACTGTCATATTCATCGCACGTAGAATCTTTAGGTTTTCTTCTTTTAAAAATTTGATTATAATCTACACAGTGTTCATAATATGCCTTCATTGCTTTCCAATTTTTGTCCAAAATAATAAGAGCATCGAGCTGACATGTATTTTCTTTTGGATAATCAAGTTCTTCCATCACCTTGTCCCATACACGTTGAAGATCAGTAAATATCACATAATTTTTCTCATCCTCACCACTAAAAATTTCATCTAATTTACTGTATATCCAATAACTCAAAAGTTTACAACGATTACATGTAATATTTTTCTTATCAACCTTTAAACTATTATCACTTAAAATATTTATAATCTGTTCACAAAGTTGAATAATTTCTGTATTGTCTCCATAAGTACTTAGAAAATTTCTATGTTCATTACATTTTTCTAAGGAAGATTTTTCACTTTGCAATTTATTATAAAATCTTTTTGATGGTAATATTTTAGAACACTGCGTCTAGAAATTAAAAATAAGCAATGTACAATGATAATAATATATTTATATTGAGGACAATTATGCATTATATTACGCCAAAATGAGGTTTTTATAGAAATTACAATGTGCTAAAACGGTTGACAGTAAATAATAAGTAATATTTATTACCATTGTTATGTACTTGTTTCCATTTGAGAATATCTAAAATAGGTGAAATTTCAAATTTGTTTTTGATATGGGATATTTATATATAAATCGTCCGAGTGTTCGTGTTTCTATGTTTTGTGTAACAAATGTGTAAGCGCTTGCATGAATTTATAAATCTCATTTTTTATATAGTATCCTTGCGAATGGAATTGTGAACATATATATATGTATAAGTATATGATTTTAATTTTGAATGGAGTTTCATTTTTTAATAGTGGTTTTTTTAATAAGAAATGTGTATTTTTTTAAAGAAAAACATTTTAAGGTAAAAGTAAATGACCAGAATGCGAATAAAAATTTTAGGATTATGTACCGGTTATATAATATTAATATAACATTAACGTATATAATGATAAAAAGGTTTTATATGAAGGTTTTAAGATGAGTCGTATGGATCATATTATGTGACACCTATTTTTATTTATAACCAGAATAAATAAGGATGTTTACGTGTGCACGAATTATTCATATAACATGTTTAACGAATAAACAAAAGCTGAAATGGGTTAAGAAGAAAAAGTTTGCATAATTTAAACAAGGAATAGAAATGAATATATTATATATATTTTTTTTTTTGCAAATCATCAAATACACACCTTGATTAAAATTAATAATAAATTTGTTTTCATCAATTAATGTAACTCGTTATGCAGTAGAAATTGTTCTTGAATTGTTAACAAGCATCTAGGTATTGGGACACTGGAATACACATTTTTACCCCGGACATAATTTTCTTTCCGACAAGCAAATTTTTCATTTTAATAATAGGTTAATAGTACTTCTTAAAAACATCCCCATTTTCGATTCATATAAGAATTATTTTGAACTGCTTGAATTTGTAATATGAGAAAATATTTATAAATGTAAGCTGTTTTCCTTAATAATTAATGTTAAATATTCCATAGGCGTGATGGCCATATTTCTGTATGAAAAAGTGAGAAACATAAAATACTATATTACTTTACCTAATATTTATTTTTTAAAGAGAATTTGTTAAATTTTGCTTATCGTTGGTGGAGATTATGTTATTTTGTATTATTATGCGCTTTTTCAACAAGCTTTATTAACTGAATTGCTTAAAACTATGTATTAAAAAAAAATAATAATAATAAATTATTGTATTAACATTTTTGCATTCGTTTTTACAGCATCATAGTAGATTGTGTAATATAATAAGGTTTCCTCATGTGATTATTTTGTTATACAAATTAACATTGCCACAATTACTGCTTTGTGGACATGTATTTCCTAGCAAGGATCACATGAAAATAAACGTTTCCTCCAAAGTTGCGTTAGTATTCTTGGATTTATTCTTAATAAAAGAGCATTATTTTTCTTACAAATGTACAATATATAAACTAGGATGGTGAGAAAATTTCATTAAATTGCATATTTTCTCGTTACGTTATTAGTTATATGAACGATGTGTCTAAATTTTGTGTAAATGAAATTATAATTATATTTATATGTTAAATCACATACGTCTTAAAATAATAAAAAATTGATCATATTTTATATTAAATAGTCTTTATACACAAGTTTTATGAACTATAAACAAATAATAATATCGTGCTTAAAAAGGACCACAAAGCGTTAAACTGTGTACTTCAGTTATTTCCATTTTCTTTGGTTGGGTAAAATCATCCTTATAAGTCTTATAGGAATATTAAACCCTAAATGATGGTGAAACACATTATAGAATACTAAAATAAAAATTTTTAGTAATATATAATAAAATGAAAAAAAAAATTTTAAGTTAAAGAGAAGGGAAAAAAGACGGAGAATAAAATCGTATACATATACGAAAAATTGAGAAACTTTTTATTTAGGAACACACTCGGTTCCTTAACGGGGCTACTATAAGAACCCCGTATTCTTACATTATGCATTATGAATTAATCTAATATATGTGTGCACATATGTATATCCATAATGATAATATTTATAATAATAACAGCAATAACTATCATGACATAAATTACAATTTTACTAAAAAGTGTTGTTACACATTAAAACAATTAATGTATATTTCTTTAAAATGCGCATATTAATATGCGAATACAGAATGGTTTCTGCGGGGGAAATAACAATTTTTTGGTGTACAACAATACCCTACCTATTTAAAGAAATGTAAATTAATGAATACTTTATTGTAGACGCTTTTTGTTATTTACAGAAATGTTAATACAATGTTTTATCTTCTTTTTAACACGTAAAGTTTACATATTGAAAATTTTGCTTTTGGTAAATTCTCCTCTTTATGTGTAGTTATATGTTCGAGTTTTTTAACAGAACCTTTACTGTCTATTTGTGATCAATACATTTATTTTTATTGTCATTGAAGATATTTTTTCATACTAATAGATTATTTATTTTTTGGGGATGTTATACTGATTGGTATAAATTTGCTTTATTTCATGAAATTATGTGCGAACTGCATATATCTATACAAAAAAAAAAAAAAAAGCAATTTAAAATTTATTCATCATCCATTTCTACTAGCAATTCGTTTTATAGTTAAATTACTGTATTTTAAGCGCTTCTTGTACAAATAATTAGTACATTAAAGTGTGCACATTGCCTCATTCACAAATATGGTATTTTCCTTCAATAACACTATTTCTTTTTTGGAACACTCTGTAAAAATATAATTCATAATTATATGTTGTATATTAATGATGTAATATTTTGCAAGTATACGGAATAATTGTAATATGACATAATATAATATTTTCTTCATATGCTAAATAAAGCTATAGTTTTGTATTAAAAATTAACTGTAAGAAAAAATTTATTTGTATAAGAACAAAATTTTAAATCACAAATTTAATGAATAACTCTTCATTCGTATTACATGGGATTATTGTTCCTCATGTTCTTAACACATATTTGTATGTATGGATAATCATAAATATAAATTTCACTCCCAATAGTTTATTCTTATAACAATGATTCCAAATTTACGCCGTATATTTCAGTTCTTTTTGTTTACTTGATGTCATATGATTAATAATATATATACATTTTACACGTTTGATTAGCCAAATTATTTCCAGGTTTACTACAAAATATGTTTCTCATATATGTAGTGATGCTTTTTACATAATTTTGAAGCACTTATTCTTTTAGCAGGAATATTTATAAATTTCTCATTTTAGTCTATCTGATGTTAATAGACATTTATTTTTTTCTAATAAAGTGAATCCTGTGTTACTTCTACAGCGACTTATATAAAATTCATATATTTGCATGCTGAATAATAAATTAGGTATTCATTTTTCTTTTTGTTAATTCTCTTGTATTCATATTATGTTCAATTTTAATTAATAGCCTTTTCGTCCAATTCACTAATATTTTTTATCATGTCGCTAGTATTCCTTTCACTAATTGTTACAAACATATTCTTCATTTAAACCTGTTATAATTATTTCCATATTTTTGCGTACTTTTATTTTTTTTTTTACTATATAATTTCTTAGTGTAACTATTTTTATATTCGTATTATGTTTCTTTCGGGTGTGAATTCTTTGTAAACTCTTTTCTTTAATAATTACTCAACCAATCTGAAAAATGTCCATATGACACACATTTGTTATTATCTTTTGATTTTTAACCTGGATAATCAGATGCAAATTCAACATTTTGGAATTTTTTTTTTTTTTTATGTGTGTATCCCTTTCTGCACTTTTTTGGTTATCATCTTGTTTAATAATTTTTATAAGTTTCTAAGCTCAAACATCTTATTCATTCAGATTACATTAAAATTACCCATTCCATAGTTAATTTCAGATGATAAATGTTAAACAGGTTTCTAGGTTAACTATTTTCGATTATTTCATGTTCTTATTATTATTTCCCTCTCCTCGCCTTTTGTCATCATATTCCTTAATTTTCATACTGAACATCATAAAATGAAGATTCTGGGTAACTATATGACAAATAAATCCTATCTTCCTCGAAATTTGAAGGAGAATACATTATTCTGTCTAATTCTTCTTGTATTGTTTGTCTTTTTGTCTTCTTGTTTTTGTTAAAATAATTCCTTACGGGTGTAAACTATAATAAAATATATACAATTTTATGAAGTTGTATTTTACTTGAAGTATACAATTATAAATATATGATAATAACATTTTTTATATATAAGGTTTCCCTTACCTTAACAAGAAAGGCAGATAACATTACAGCTGCAAAGGATGCCACAATAATTATGACATAAGTTTTAATTGAAATTGTTTCTTGTTCATCCTTAGGTATGGATAGATCTGCATCATTTGCACCATCTGCACCTACGTTTAATGCGGTTACTGGCGGATGATGATCAGCACTTTGAGACGAATATGTTTGTCCATCACGTTCATTGAAAGATGCACTAGTATATGCAGAATTATCTTGAGAATCAAGTTTCGTTCCTTGAGATAACGTTGAAACAGCAGATGCCGATTGTACAGTAGGTGTCACTTCTGCAGATGTAGGAACAGATAGAGTACCACCTTCTTGAATCTGTGAAGTATGATTAATATGACCATTTTCATTTCCAGGACCTGCTGTAACTGCAGCACTTGGAAAACTTGAAGATGCAACATGTTGTGTTTCAAGCACAGAGGGAGCAGGCAAACCTACTTGTAGATTATTGGAATTACCTAAACCTTTTGAATCCGAATCGCCATTTGGACCAGAATTCGCATTAGTTCTTCCTTGTAGAGGATCACTTGGATTATAAGGTAATTCACCATCACCATCACGCCTTTCTGCATGTGCTAATTTTGCAGATGGCTCTTTACCATTAAGAGTACTTAAATCACTGGTTTCACCTGGCGATAATTTCGGATTAGCTTGTGCTAACACATTTAAAGGTTCTGCAGTTTGGGAGGATTCTGGCGTACGTTGCACACCTTCTTCACCATCTTTACCTCGGTGATCCTGTATTATTCCATCCTGTGCTTGATTTTGTAAATTTTCGGTATTACACGGTTCTTTTGTGCACACTGTTGTTTCCAAACCTTCTTTTACTGGCTGCGTCATTTCTACTTCCTCATCTTCTACTTTTCCTTGTTCATTTATTTTAAATCTTTTTGCAATTTCTTCTTTTGTACCAAGAGCCAATATTTTAAGACGTTCATAATTACTACATTTCATTAAATCTTTATGTATCGAATCTCTAATGTAATTACGATGATAAGAAAATCCACTATCATAACATTCTTCTTTAATCTTGTAATAATCACTTAAGTGTTCACTTAATTTTTTACATTTTTTAAGTAATTCAGGCTTATCTTTCTCTGTTTCATCTAATTCAGCAATTTCATCAATGGTATTTTGAATATCTGATAACACGCTATAACATCTATCTATACGTTCCTGCTCTCTATTATCAGTTTTCAAAAAAGTTACATGAACCATCCTTTATCTATTAATTGTTATTGTAACAATTTTTCTTTTTTTTTGGCTTACATAAATTTGGAAATAAACCTATGTATATATATGGACGCATTACAAAAAAAATTTCTACTTTTTCCTATAGTGATATTTAACCATTATAAGTATGAATGTGTGAATAATAATAAAAATATAAAGTTCTAATATATATATTTTAATTTGTCAATAGGACAATTTTAATATTAACATATGTAAATAAATCGTATTATTATAAGATGCAAGTATGTAGCTATAAAATAATCGAATTCGTTATTATTCCTTTTAAGTGCATGTCAAATTTATGCTGTACCAATATTTAGGAACATGCAATGTCCTAATATTATTTTAGGATATAATAATACTTATATATGTATTTTCCTATAAATATTAATATTTCCTTAACAATAAAAAACCGCACATAAACTATTCTAATAAAAACAAGAAAAATCAATACGTAAAATTAAAATATATATTTATTTTATTTTTCATAAACAAACACAAAAGTGTTTATTTTATTATCCATAAAAATGTAACTAGGCCTGTTTCGTTCTATGTTTTCGTGTACATATATCTTATATAGTTATGATTGTAAACAACAATAGTTTTATTTGTGCTACTCATGAAATGATTTTTATATTTATTCAACTAATTCGCTGTAATTGATACGTCATTTTATTTCAAGGGACACATTGTAACTAAAAATTGAAAATTTTACTAGTTTTGTCAATTTGACATAATTATTGGGATACCATTCCACTAATGTCTATATAATCTTAATAAATGTTATGCCTCTGTATTATATTCGGAGATTCATTATTTTTCTTTTTAATATATATAAATATATATATGATCTAAAGTACCATTTACACATAATTCCTTCATTGTATATCTGGATACTTCCCCCTATTTTTGCTTATACGAATAACAAATTTTATCAAATGAATGGCCTAATTATACAAATGTAAACACAGCTAAATAACCAAATAATATAACGGATAATTAATAAAATAAGTATTTAAATTATACATAATAACATGCGGAAAATAATCATCGAAATAATAATATTACAAGAAAATAAATATATACTTTATTTATAGCCAAATAATCCCATTGTTTCTTATAAAAAAAATTATATACATTGAAAGTTAAAAATGTATAAAAAGCTCAAGTTTGATTTTATTTCGTTTTGATTATTCGGATTAATTTATATGCTTCAAATTAACATATTAAAAAGTCATTGATTTTTTCTTTTTCTCTTAGTTGATTTATATTTTTGATAAATCTTGTTAACGATACAAATCAATATTATTTTATTACACAAATGGGAAGTTTATAATGTGTTAATTTATTCATTGCTTTTACGATAGCAATATACACTAATTCTTCATATATTTACTAATGTTGACAAAGCGAAGATTACATTAACATGGTGTAAATAGATATTTATATTTTTAAAAAACAGTGCGCAAATTATACTAACAGAGGATGCAGAATTATGCAAAAAAAAAAAAAGATTATTATAAAATTTCATGAATTATTTCCATAAAAATTTTATTTATATATATATTTGCAAAATTCATATTATGAAAACATTATTAATTTATCAGAAAAATAGGCATTTCATCTTTCATTATGTTCACTCTCTTCTATTTGCTTATTTTATTTTTTTTTCTTTTCTTTAATACCTCAGTTTTTACGCCTTTATTAATGTATTTCATAATAATAGAATGAGCTGGATAAATAAGAATGATTTATTATTATGTCGAACGTTGTACATCTTAAATTTGTTCATTTTAATTTTTCTGTCATGTACATAATTAAAATCCCACGTAATGAGCTTAATTTGAGAGAAGAAATATTTCAAAATAAGTGGAGCAATTTATGGTATCCTCATAATGTGTCAGTATATCCTTTTAACAAAATCTTTTTATATATTTTCAAATTGGTTTATTTTTTTTATTTCATAAATATGAGATCTTATTTTTTGATTAACTGAAATGTTTTTCGTAATTCTTTCATAATAATGTGTGAACTGTATTAATGAATATAATGTCCTTTTTTCGCCTTGCATTTCTATTGTAGAAAAGAATAATTTGTAATAGTTCAAAGTAACCAATGAATTCTTGCCCTTGTCTATATTAATACATCGATCTATTTGTTTTCAATATGGCTATCAACGTTAAAATTTCTGTGACGGATAATTGAACTGTTCCCATTAGCTAAAAAAAAAGTTAAGCAAAAAGTTTGGCAACATCAATAAAAGTAATTCTGCTTAGAATCAAACAGATTTCATTTCAATAGTAACACATTATAACAAGTTTTACTATTTATAATTTATTAAAGCTTTATTGTACTACTGTTTTAGTGTAGGATGACGTCCTATTTCTGTTATTGGGGTAAAAAGAATGGAGAGTTTTAATTATGTTTTGAATTATCTGTCAAAATGTTACATTTTTTAAGGGAATTTACATAATTAGAGAATTTTTTTAAAGCATTTTATTAAGTACTTACATCGAACGTATAACTTTTTAACACACTTCAAGGGATTTACCATTTATACGTATATTACAATTTTATTTGGTTTTTCCTTAACTTGGATGTTTTAATTTTTAGCACATTAAGACTGATATATTTTGAAGTATTTGAAACGGCAACAATTTTAACACATGTGAGGTGTTAACTTCGTTGTAATTATAAACATCATTGAAATGGATATTTTTGATTTTCCTTTATTCGAACATTGTATTATTATTTTTCCTTTATTCCACCTTTGGTATTTGAATTGCTCAATTCTCCTGACACATTAGTTTTAATTTTATTGCGCTACTGTTTTGTATTCACAGTATATTTCGCTTTCCCCTTTCACTGTTGTTAATATGTGATATATTACACCATTGTTTTTATGTTCCCAATGCAAAAATATTTTAATTCCATTATATTGTTTCTATGGCTACACTTGTAATATATGGATATATGTTTGTCTAACGTTCACTATTTTTCTACCTATTTTTCATTACGTAAATTTTTTAATTATTTCCTTCTTAATTTTAATATTTTTGCGGGAATTGTAGAAATTTCCATTATTACGCTTATCATATTTAAAATAAAATACTTTAA
>FLRD01000617.1:0-21048 GCA_900088485.1 Plasmodium ovale wallikeri
TATTAATGACACCATGCAATAAATGACATGAAGCTTTCACACGACGATTTTAATTTGTATTACGATAATACGTCCTTAATGTCTACCATTTGGGTAAATCGATTTGAAATAATGTTTAATTTTAATAGTTCTCTCAAAAGTTATTCGTTTGTAAATAAGATAAATTTAGTAATGGTTCAAAAATACTAATGTGTTTATATGAAATAGAAAGTGTACACTGCTTACTGCTACCATGTTAACATATTTTGGGAACTATGTGCGTAGTCTAGTTATGGTTAGAGTGTATACTCACAATATATATAATGTATAAAGAAAAACAGTGTTCTTTGTGTTACTAATTACTACTATTATAAATCTATTGGGTATTCTTAAAAAAGTATTAATGTGTATATTATAATACATCGTGAATGCAATGAAGCGAATAGGAATATTTACAGTATGATCATTAATAAGGCCGATGCAAAGTTAAAATTAAAAAACGTGTTAAAATACAAACTACAATTTAGTTCAACAAATATTAAGCATAGAATTAAATAATTTTAAAAAAATAACTAACCAGATAAAAGTACAAAAAAAATCTTAAAATATGAAATTTAATAATAAATGAAAAATAAAAATAATATTTTAAAATTGGTAAAAATATAAAAATACGAGTGCTTTCCACAGAAGAATATGCATTTTTTAACTACGTTTATTTTTTTTGTCCTATTAAATAAAATTACAGGTATGATATCATTTTATGGCTTATTAACATAAATTTTTATATTTACCTTAAATATACTAGGTTATCGTAGCAAAATAGTTTTTAAGCAGGGTTATAATATATATGGATTTTTCTATTATTCGGATTATTGGTCTCAAGTTCCGAGTTATTTTCACATAAATATTGATTGTTTTCTTCGTCAAAATTGTAGAAAGTTTCTTCATTCTTGAGAATTTTTTTATGCAACCAGGAACCAAAAGGAGAAAACTAATATTGAAAAGAAATTATACAGTTAAGTGTGTAATGTTTTTAGAACAATATATTTATGAATTTATTCTTACAATAATTGTATTATATATGTATTTTAAATATATTCTTTGTAAACCTTATACAGAAGGAATAAAATCAAAAGCCCTCCCGCAGTTGTAACAACAAGTATAGGTGTAATGTTTGATAAAATATTATTATCTTTTCCTAATTGTAATATTATGGAATAGGACGAATTATCTGATATTAACCAGTGAAGTGTTTCTGTTCCAATGTCAAAATGTTTCTTTTCAATGTCTTTTATTGTGGATAAGGGTTTTCCTAACTCTTTATTACAATACAAATAGTCTGTGCAATATTCTTTTTGGAGAGTATCGGTTGAGGAAGAACAATAATTATAAATTTTATCATATTCAACCTTATTTTTAGCGTAGAATTCACGGATGAATTCTTTATAAAATGAAAGTAAATTAGAAATTCCTCTGTGTTCTTTACCGTATAGAAAAAATTCTCTTAATATTTTCATCATATAACATCTTTTTTCGTCTTCATAATAAACCAAAAGGAAATTATATTGTAATGAAAGCAATTCATATAATTTTGGATACTAAAAATGGGAATATATAATATATATATATATATACATAAATATAAGTATTATAGTTTTTATTTATGTGTACAGGAAATACGTTGGAGATATAAATAATAATTTCAATAAAAAATGATAATGTACCTTTATAGGCGTTATTTTAGAGAGTCCAACTGTAGAATTATTAATTTGGGAAGAATTAAATGATTACCTATGTTTTCACTTCCTCCACCCGCGTCTTCGGATGATTGAGGTGGTACTAATTGAGGTAAAAAGAATAATCCCTCCTTACTGCAAACTGTTAACATAGAATTTCTACCGTTTTCATATAATTTTTGAAGACCATCTAAAGCACTACAAAATTGATCATCATTCTCAGTAAAACATTTTTTCCAGGCTGAAGTATAATTTACCTTGAAATGTTTAATAAAATTAGAGCAACATTCCATAATACCACTTTTTAATGCATCATGTATTTTATACAATTCGTATAATAAGTTCAATTGATTAAAGTATGACTCATCTATAATGCTTATTTTATGATTTAATTTACTCTCAGCCCCCAATTCATGATAATTAGTATTTAAAATTTGGCAAATACTTGCTTTCTCGTTTGAAGATATATTTCTATCTCTATGTTGACGATTTAACAAAAAGTTTAAGAACTCAGGATATTTATTAGAGGCACCCGTGATTGGAGCACCACTATACTCAGTATTTAAAAGAGTGAAAAAATTAACAAAATCTTTGCAAATATTTACTGATTCTATGCTTAAATTAAGAATAGTGAATAAATGATAACAAAAAGTATTCTTATAGTCACTAGAGAATTGATCAGCTTTATTACCTCTTAATTCATGTTTCACTAAATCACCGAAAATATTATACTATAAATTAAAAAAGGAGTTATATATATTAATTAAAGTAAAATACAGTTACAAATATATTTTTATTCAATTGAATTAAAATTAATGTTTTAACAATTACTGGCATGAAAATCGATTTTAATAAAAGATTAAAAAATGCACATACATCTGATTTACTTTGAGCCATAATATTATGAGTTGCATTGTTAAAGTTAAATATTAAAATATGTTAACTTATATACAGATATATTTGAAATTTAAAATGGAATAACATATTTACATGTTATGTATGCTTCTGTATTAATTTAAAAATGCATATACCAAATATTTATTAGACATGTTCACTAATCATTACTATACGATAAATTACAATTCTTCTATTCTTAATGCACTTAAACATAAATTGTAAATTGTTTATTATGTTTCATTAAATATACGGTATGAAAAAAAAAAAAAAAAAAAAATATGATACAGCAGGATGTCATTTGGGGAAATTTGTAATAATATAGATGCTTCATTATTGAACTGAAATATCGCACACCGCATTATATTGTTTGTAATTCATGTAATTACAAATTACATTTTCTGCTGTTATAATTATTCATCCACTTTTCAACTTGAAATATTGATTAGTAAAAAATGGGATTCATACATAAATTATAAAATATTTTTCTTAGCTTATAATTATTTTGTTAAGAAAACTTAAACTGCTTGGTTACAGTTATTCTATATTGCTTCTTTTGATACTTAAAATAATATAAAATTTGATATAACATGGTATATGCATATTATGTTACAAAAAATAATATAATTTAAATAAATAAGAATTATTTTTAAAAACAATTACATATGACCGAAAAATATATGCTCATTGATTACGTGAAAAATATTTGTTGTTAAAGATCACTTTCAACTATGACCGTGCTACTGCAAAAATTGAGTAAATTTTCTAATGCTAGAGAAGTTCCCTGATAATTCTTGTCATTAAGCAACATTATATTTTCATTTTCCTGCTTTATCATAATTGTTGTAATATAAAGGTTAAAGCTTAAAGTGCATATTTTTAATATAATAAAATATTAGAAATTAATTACAAAGAAAGGGTTAAAACTAATTATGTTTAGATGATGAAATAATGGATTGTATCATTTTTTTATTTCAAACGTAGAAAAAAAGTGGATTCTTTTATAATTAAAATGAATTAATGTGCTGCATTTAATGTTTATGGAATTATATATAGATATTTAAAAATTCCTTTATTTTAGGTAGTTAAGTAGTCATGAAGTGCAACACAGTAATAATTTTAAATTATAGAATACCCTTGGTCATTTAATTTATTTCTGTTCAATTTAATAAAAGTGAAAGTTTGTGCTAATACTATATATAGGAGCATTAAGAAAGCAACATATGATATTTCATATATCCTTTCTAAAAATGTTATGCTTGTAGAGCGTTTTCATCACAATATGTAGTAAATATATAACATTACACATTATAAAACATGTTATAAAATTGCATTAATGTGTTTAATGCTAAATGTATTGGAAATATAATTTTACGAAAATTTAAAGAAAATTATTGTTATTAAATCGAACAAGTCATAATATCATTTTACTTTATTATGAACTATGGACCGAAAAAAAAAAAATTTAAATATGTTTTTTTTTGAGTTGAGAACAATCAAGACTAAAGGATTCATGTAAATGTTAAAAACATGATAATATTTACATTTATACAATGCAGTAATTGTATAATATTAAGGAATAGTTTTATTTATAATGTTTGGGCGTTAGCTTATTATGTTTTTGACTTTTGGATTTATTCATATTATATATATATGTATTTACTGCTAAAAGGATGTTTACTTAGGTTATTTTTTAATTATTAATTGATTGAATGATATGAATTTATAAATTTTAATGTTTACCTATTAGATTTTTGTTATTGAAAAAAAAAATAATTAATGTGTAAATATGTAATGAAGAAAAAACTATTAATAATATATAAGTTTTCCTAGGAATATTAAAAATATATTTTACTTTAAATATGTTTTTTTACGAAATTTATTTCTTTTAAATAAGGTCACTCATGCCTATTAATGTGTATCCGAATTCTTGTCTTTTTGGTAGTTAAGTAATTATCCAATTGATGGTGATTAAAATCGTTCTGAATTAATAATATATATTAGTTTTTTGGATATTTCCGGGAAAATTTATTTAAGGGAAAATTGTGATTATGCTATTCTATTTTTTAATGAAAAATGTGCAGCTGTTTTAGGAACTTGTGAACAACATTATTGCTCATTCTTTATAAGTACCATAATTTAAATTATTTTTCTATTTAATTAAAATATTTAAATAATTTTAAACTAATTCGTATAAAATAATTTTACTTTTTTAATAACATACAATCACAAAATTAGAGGAATAACATATATTGTAATATAATTTTTAAAATGTTTCGTTTTTTTTTTTTAGATATCTATTTTAATACTCAACTTGAGATAAAAATTATGAATTTTTTCTTATATAAAATTTATATACCAGCAAGAGTATGTTTTGTAAAAGTTTATAGGACTAATTTTTTCCTTCATCCAAATATTTAATCTAAACATAATGACCAAGAACACATAAACTTAAAAACGGATGTAAAACGATGACACTACGAATGCAGTTTTGAATACGTAAATGGATTTATAATTTTTATTGAAAAAAATATATTACACAAATTATAAGGATTGTTCTATATAAATTTGTTGTTTTTCTCCTTAATTTAAATGAAATTATATCGTGCAATCAATATAATGGGAAACATCAAAATAATGGAAATATCTGAAAATATATGATAGGAAAAAATAACACTAATTTTATTCGTGAACATTATGATGTGTTTGAAAAATTAACTAAATATTACAAATTTATTTCTATATTGTTATAAATATTGTATGTATATATAACATATCGCTGTAATCAATATCGATATTATTTGAATGCACTAGAAGCAAAAAAACTTTTCTCACCCTTATTATATTTTTAAAGTAATTATTTCTTACACCTTTTGGGTAATTTGGTTATGTGATAAAATACGTTGCATATTATCATTTTAAATAAATAAATATATATATATATATAATATTAAAACTGAAATTTTTCTTATGTTATAAAGCCTCTGATGTAAATGCACAAAAAAATATAACTTTAAATTTATCTTACATATTAAAAGAAAGAAAAGTAAAAAGGGCTATATCATAAAAGTGAAATGTAAGCCATATTTCAAATGAATATATTTTAATTGATATATTTTTTTAATAATGAATAATTCTTACATGATATGGTAAATTTTATTTGTATTTCATTCTATTAGAAATTTATAATATTTTTAATAAATTACGTAAAATGTTGGATTCGTAACACGCGTTTTGCTAATGATAATAAAAAAATACAAAAGTACTAATAAAAATCCTAAAAGGAAATGAATGAAAATCTGTTAAAATTCTATATACATAAACTGGGGGTTGTTATTACTTCTAAAATATCGATGTATTTTTATACACATACGCTAGTGCATATATGAAGACAATATTTTAGTAAACATGTTGCTATTTGCTAAAACGTTTCAATACAAATGGCGGTTTATATTTATGAAAAATACAGGAACATTGTTTATTTATCATAGATAGAGCTATATGAAATATTTATACATTATATTTTAACAATGTAATAATTTTTCATGGAATATCACATTTTTTTACGGAATAATACATTCCTGATTTGAATTCTTTTATGTTAAAAAAGTAAAAATGCCTAATTCTGGTAAGAATAATAATAATGGCATTATCACATTTCGGTCTTAAACAATCATTAAAGAATCACCTTTTCTAATAAATAAGGTTTTTGCATTTTTATTCATTATGAAATATTAAGTAGTATGTTAATAAAATGTGATTCCTTATGAATTATATGAAGATAATTATACTCATTAGAACATAATTATTCATTTAAACAGTATTTATTAGAACAACATGGCCGTTGTAGAAGACAACGAATGGGTATACTTTTATTTATCGTTTTAGAAAGTTCTACATCGCTTATTTATTAATATGTTATATTTCTATAGAAGTATATTTTATACTTCTACCTTGAACAAAGTTATCTACATGTTTTTATAACTCATTTCTGATTTTACATTTTTAGGAAGATATATTAAAAGAATTACAAACACTCTAGATATACACTGAATTTGGCTATGATGTGCAAAGTACTTATGATAAGAGTAACTGTCTAAGTTTATAAATTGAAAAAGGAGAAGCGCATTTTGTAAAACGTTAGTCAGAAATTTGAAGAAATTGCCAAAGATAAAGAAATGTGAAGGTCGCAAAGGAAGATGCTTTTATTTGAAGCATTGTGCATGTTATAAAATGAGAAAATCTTTTAGTAAATATTCAAATGATATTAATAAAGAACGTATTCTTAGTAAATTTAGAGGAATAATGAATAGTATTAATTATAAAGAATTAAAAGATAAGCATTGTGGTTGTCCTTTGTACAATGATGAAAAAGCATGGAAGGAACAAAAATATCTGGACTATTATTTAAAAAAAAATAGCAGTATTAGTTGTAACGATTATGATATAAATAAATGCAAAATGTATCATGAATTTGTTACCTATATTAGTAAACTATATCAATAACATGGTGGAGAATATTGTTGTTATTACGGTAATTTGGAACCAGAATTATAACATTATGTTAAATGTTTAGATTATTATCCTAGTGAACTCTTATCTAAATTAAATGAAAAAATTGAAGCATTTTGAAATATACCAGACAAAAATAGATAATAGATTAACAACTGGAAAAACATTAAATCCCACTTTTGTCGAAACAGAAAATAAGATGTTACCACAATTTGAAGACACAAAAGAGGTGAATGGAACAAAAGGAATACCAATATAGGTAAAATGTGAAAATTTCCCGTGAAATGAATGCTATTTTCAAGTATCTAAAGGATTAACAAGTGCATCTCCCGTTATAGTTGGAGGTGATAATGTAGCTGCGGACTTTTATTTAAATGATGGCATATTACCTATGGGTGGCCAAGGAACAACTGTAATACCTTTGTCCACTGATATACAAACTCAGGAAACTGCAAACTTTTGAAGTATATTACAATTAGAATATAGTTTATGAGATTTACCCTCCTTTTGTAATGGTCTTATAGTTTCTGAGATAATAGGAACATTTCTCTTTTTGTACCTTTATTTTAGGGTACACACATTTCTACCTTAAAATCTAATTTTTTTGCTTAAATATTTAAATTTTATTATTATTATTTTTTAATTTGATAACTACGTGTATATTTTACGTTTGTATTTTATTCTAGGATCTGTGGATTCTACTCAAGCAAAAAGACGGCAAAGCAAGAGAAATATAAAAATTATTTTCATGAAATGAGTACGGGAAAATTATCATCAGATGAGTTAGAATCTGTATATATATATATATATGTATACCAAGCAATCTATTATACATAACTTATCATCCAACTCGAAACTCTGGGATAATTCCACATACAGTACATTATGTTTTAGAACAACAGTATTGTGAAGAAACATGACCAGGGTTCTGTTACTCATGTATATTGTTAAAAAAAATAAAAAAGTAAAAGAATAAAACATAGAAGAAACATAATAAAAAGAAACATAAATCTAAAACAAAATTGGGACGAATACATACAGACATGTGTAATTCCTACATATATTATATCATGCGGAGGTCCATAAAACGAAATTTGAGCATACCAAGTTTATATGAAATTTAGCATAAATTAAAAAGTGCAAATATTCATTAGGTGTCATATTATTTAATTGGGTAAAAAACTTTAGACATTAGTTATATTTTAGAAAAAAGAAATCATCTAATTAGAAGGCTGTAAGGTATAAGTATGTATTAGTAAAGTATAAAGTGGATAGAACAATTTAAATATATTATTATGTTCGTTATATTGAGTATTTTGTTAATTGTGTAAAGCACTTGGAATAATTAAAAATGTACGAAATGCTGAAAAAAATATTTCGAAATAATGTGACAAATATTTACTAAAGATAGAACAGAAAAAAAATTTAATTTCAATTACGCTGAAGAATAAAGGTGTTTCTGAGAATATTCTTTTGCATCTTACGTTTCAGTTAATTTAAAGATAACATGGAAATAGTTTTATTTTTAACGTTGCTTTATCTATATTTTTATTTATTATCTTCTGTAATTAAATTTTATAAAATTTTTGTGTCATAATTCTTTTTTCCTTTTTTTTTTGTATTTTATTTATTAAATATATTTAAAAAATTATATCTTTTTAGCTTACACAATATTTGTTTTCCAAATATAAGAGTATATTAAATAAATTTGTTACTAAATTTGTCATTAAATTCGTTGTTAATATTAATTATTAATTTCGCTATTAAATTTGTTATTAATATTAATTATTAATTTTTTATTTGCCCCCATTAACTATTTTGCATGGTTATATATATACATTTCCATGTAGTCCATGCGTATTTTATCTAATAAAAGTACTTTATACATAATAATTAGAATTTATTAGCACTAAATATAATAACTACCTTATTATTATTCAGCATGATAGGTAAATATAATTGAAAATATGAATCCAATGCAAATCTATTTAATGCACATGTAATATAAATAGGATTTAGTTTAAATATAATATAAATTACCATGTTAAAACTATATAATTCTTATTGTCATATTTATATACCTTAGTTAAAACAATGAGAGAGTAAAAAACATATTACTATACAAGAATATGTAATATAAAAGAATGGTTCCACGACATTATGGAGATGTCAAATAGGAACACTATCCCTTTTACTATATACTTAATATTTTATGCTAAATTCTATAAAAAAAATGTGTACAAAAAAAACTTTAAAATATAAAAGAATAAACTATAATTAAGAGACTGCAATTTAATGAAATTATTTGATTGTAACTGCTCTCAGCAATACGTGAATAATGCATTAAATATATCATACATGTATGTTATATGTTTTCTTTAAATGTACTATATTAATGCGCTTGTATATATATATAATGGCATGCGTAGAAATTGGGGAAAAAATATTGTATCACATATGAATGCATATTTTTTTGGATCATTTAATTATATATATGTTCGTAAAGTAAAAAATGTATCTTATTTTGATAGTATAATATAATAAAACATAGAAATGTCGTGAGATTCATTACTAGCTCCTAAAAATTGGTATTTGCATAACAGCACGAAATATGTCATATGAAAATTTTCTATTTTTGCATATTATTTTTTTTTTTTCGATTAATTTTACATTAACGCTTTTTTAGTCTTGATGAAAACATATGAAAACTATATTTCTATTTTTTTTCTTTTTTGTATGAGTGTAATTATGTGTGCACCAAAAAAACATGCCTCCTAATATTAACTACCTTAACAAAACTACTGTAATCTGATGAGTTAAAATGACAGAATTTACATAGGTTGATATGATATATAGTTTTCTGTGTCACCAAAGAACATATCACCTGACCCTTGCGTATTATATAAAAATGATTCCATTTCTCCTCCATTCATATCACTTATGTTATTTTGGTTGGTTCCGCCTAACTTGTGAATCCAGGAACCAATGGGTGTATACTAGTACATAAAAAGAATAAAATAGAACATATGTGATACATTTGGCTATTATTTTTGTTCATGTAATGTAAGAAAGTTATTTATTACTTCACACTATATTATTATATATTTGTAAAATAGTTACTTTATATAAAACAGAAGCAGTTAACACAAATGGAGCTATACCAATAACTGAATGACCAATTTTTTTTCCAATTTCAGAATTTTCTGATGTCTTCTCTGTACCAGAATTAGGTCCAAATCCTTGTCTTAAAGAATTCTGCAAAGCAAGATCTTTTTCAGCAGCTTCTCTTTCGGCTTTAATTTTTTCGTGGCATTCTAATTTATGTAAAACTAACGTAGGATTATATGCTTGGCACCTTTTAAAAAATTTAGGGCATTTCTCTTCATTAGTATTACAAAGTTGCTCGAAATATGTATATAATGAAGTTTTTCCTTCAATGTATTTATAATAATCTCTGCATTTTACATTATAGTATTTAGTGACTGATTCAATTAAAGCGTAATTAACGCAGTAATCATACAGTTCCTTTCTACTTTCCCAGTCATGTTGACTAGGTATATCATGATCTGGTGCACATTTTTTAAAAAAAGCAGGCTGTTTATCATCTGCAATTAGTTCATTCCATATAGGTTGGAGTTTACCAAAAGCAGCAACAATCTTTGCATTGTTATCTGCACCAAAAAGACGAGTTAATGTATCATATACCCAATAATTCAAAAGTATGCAAACGTCGTACCCAGAATTTTCATCATACCATATAGTGGAGTTTTCTAAATGTCTTAGAATTTTTTCACAAATTTTTTTACTACGAATTTTTTTATCAGAAGTATATGCTTGTTTACATTTATCTTTGTATTTGTCTAAATCAAAATAATCATAATTTAAGGCATCATAAAATTGTTCTGAGAATAAGTCTTTTGAGGGTATTCTAAGTAATTTCTACATAAAGAGTAAATAATAAGTCTAATAATGTTTATTTTGTACATTTTATTTTATTAATCTTTATAAAAAATTATATATTCAATTAAAGAATAATGTATTATAAAATAATTAAAGTCAATAAAACTTTAAATTACTAGAAGATTCCTATAGTGGTCTTGAAAAGACATTATCTTAAATAAATAAAATTAGAATGTAATTTGAAACTTCACAGTTTATATATCAAATATTTCATAAAAGGTAATTTAATGAAGAATTTCTTTTTATCGTAGAAAATTAAGCATACGTTTGATATTATAAATATAGTTTTTCCTAAATTAATGCAGTAAATAGCATATTTTATAATTTACACTTACATTTTCATGTTCAAGCGAAGTTACATTATAGTATATTTTGTAGAACACGTTAATAAAAGGAATTTAATGCATAAAAGGTTATAAATATTTTATCTAAAAAGTGCAAAATTAATTTATTAATAAAGATCAGTTATTTGTTCAATAGTCTTAAAAATAATTTTAAACAAATGTAATTAATTATGAATATATTGATATTAATATTTTAATAAGTAAATAATGCAGATAATAACGAAAAAGAAAATTTAATTACTTGAATGTAGCATATCATTGGATTCGTATTTATTTCATATTTATAGAAGTTTAATAGTATAAATATTAACAAAAATAATATATTGCTTGGATAAACGAAAGAGAATACTCTTTTTAAATTATGTGCACATAACTTCGAAATAAATATATTGGAATAAATATATTTATAAGAGATATAATATTGATGATACTGAATATGAAGCATATTTAATTATTTTGTTCGCTATGTTTAAAAAATATATTGATTAAATGGAGAAATTACAAATAAATAAATAAATATATATATAAGTAATAAAATAATAAGAATATTCATTTATATTTTAGACTTTAGAAAAAGAAAATAGGCATATTATAAATTCTTTATACTACATTATAATATAAGAGTTTCTAAATACTTTTACAAATTCGATATATTTTATTCCAGAATTAAATTCATTTTTAGATTAATTAAAAATATAAAAGAAATGTCGCATAATATTGTTGTTATAAATATGTAATTATTTTGAGTATATTAATATTATTTTATATAAATCAGATCGTGGAATTGTTTTGTTTATTTCATATTCGAATATAATACAAATTGGTATATGTTATCTATAAATGTATTATGCAGATAATGTATATTTAGAAATACAGGTAGATAATAGTGACATTTACCCTTACATACCCTTTTTAATAGGAAACATCCATTTCAAGCACTTTTATCAGTTAATTTTTTGTGTATAAAAAATACGTAATTGTATAATATGACATATATTTATAGAAAAAAAGGATGAATTTTATTTTTTGTTACTATTCTTATTTAAGGATATTTCATAATTACGAAAAAAAATATTTATGTAAAAATGCAGCATTAATAAGATGTATAATATCTGCATTAATATGGACATTCAATTCCATGAATTAAAATATGTATTTTTATATATTTTTAAGCATAAGACATTATCATTTTTTGTAATTTATATATAGTATAACTAAATGGAAAACTGTACTATATATACATATAAATGTATATAATGAAATATAAAATTAATTCTACTATTATTATAAAACATACACTAAAAAATAATCATATATAAATTAATTTATACTAATGAAAAGAAAAAAAATAATTATAATTATAATTATATTAAATATGGAGAATGCTGAAAACAATATTTAGGTAATATTATTGTGAGTTTATTTTTATATTTAACTGCGCATTACTAGGTGAATGTAGCTAAATATGTTGTTAAGTAATAATTATATTAATTATTCAGATGTTCTTACATTTAAATTAAGAAAAAAAATTGCGTTAATTTCCTTATATATATTTCAATTTTGAATTATATATCATTCAATGGAGATAAATTTACACTCTACATAAAATGTTCATTCTGAAATTCTCAAATTTTTCTAGAAGTAATCGATGTTCAGTGTCAAATGGAATTCAATTTAATTGTTTATTTATTTATTTTTTCATGGATTTCATATATTTATGTATATTAACAAATAGAGGTTCATATCATATAATTTTAATTTATTTTTATAGATTCAGTGTTTAGTAAATATTTTTGTAATATAATATGGTAGTATACATGGTGATGTAATCTTATATTAAGCGTTTTTTTAATTTTATTTTTTATACAAGAAAAATTAAAATAATTTATATACTTTCTTGAATTACTTTTTTTTGTTTTTTTCAATAAAAAAAGAATTGCTGTATTATAATATATACATAATGCTTTGTTATGTCATAATTTTTTTGGAACTGTATAATTTACATATATTTTATCCTTGTATTATTCTAAAATAATAATTACAGAGTTCACTTCCCTGTCGTAATATCTATATTTTAAATGTGAGTCTTATAATTCGCCCATCCCACCCCTCTTGTAATTTTATCTAATATTTACAATTAAATATATTATAATATAATCCTATTTTTTCCTATTTACAATATGAAATAATAAAATTTTTTTTTTATTTAGCTATAATTAATGTATTTTTTTCATTATTAATCTATGTAGGTGTTAATTTCGTCTAACTCAAAAAATTTCAAAGCAGTGCTTAGAGTTTGTAGCAAATTTGATTTTTTTATCATAGTGATTTTTGTTATGAACATAATATATGAAATTAATTATGCACAATTATTTATTTTATTACGAGTTTTTCTTTTATAGAGGCTTCTAATATTATTATATGCATTTGCACCATAAATTAATTTATAATGTTTTTTTTTTTTTTTTTTTTTACAATGCACGTGTTGTATTTTCTTGTTTCATCAGGTTATGATTTGTAAAAAAAAATTTTATTACAAAATAATACATGATTCCTATTACTATTGTATGGTTGTAAAAACTCACTGAATACAGGTCTTAATCTGGAATTTTATTATTAGAAGACTTTACAATAGGAGATTTTAATTTTTTAAAATATTATATAACTGCTATGAATATTATATCATCCTAAATATATTTTTTAATAATTACGTATAGTATTTATACTCATATGTTTTTGTTAATTTAATGTAGTTAATATAGAATATATTTACTTGATTTATACGGGTTAATTTTACTTATGTGTATCCTTAACTGTAAATTATATCATAACTAATTTATTGGAATTTCAACGGTTTTCTTTAACGTTTATATATTACCGAAAAATTTCCAAATTATACATAATAGAATTCAACTGATTAACTTGGTACTATACGGTATTAATAAGCATAATTCAAAAAATTAAATTTCAAATATAAACATAAATGATGATTTACTATAAATATAATGGTATCTTTAAGGCTAATTATGGGAATGAATTCTTCTTTATATGTTCTTAGGATTTTCACTGTTACACATTGATACACTCTATTAATGTAATGAACTACATATATATATTTATATATTTATTTATTTTTAAATTATATTAATTGATTTTTATAATAAATTAGGCATATATACATAAAGAATATTTTATTTTTTATATTATCTCTTAAAGAACTATAATTTCATATTGTCTTACAACTAAATGTAAATAGCTCTGTTTCAATATATTTATATTGTTGGAAGTTAATTTGTTTTTGTTAAATATTTAGGAACATTATATATTAAGTTATATTATTTTGTGGTTAAATTTTTATTCTTCTAAATATTCTTTATTTTATTATATATCTACATGTTACAATTTTAAAAAAATTTATTCTATATATATTACTGCTGCATTGTTGCATGAACTTATATATCTTATTATAATTCCAAATGAAATCATACTTTATGCTTCTTATTATGAGTTGTCATAATTGATAATACCTTATTTTTTAATAAGAAATATCATGAAGCATGATATGCTATATAATATGGTTCATTGTGAAAGTGTGGCATGTCTAATTATGGTGAATTTTGGGATAGTTGTTCTTGTTCATTTTGCTTCAGATTATGTAAAATGCTAAATGAATTTTTAATATACTTGCGCAAGGAAGGTCCTATAGGGGTTAACTAGTGTACAATAAGAAAGAAAAAAAAAAGACGTTGCATTAATTTTATAATTATGCAATAATATTGGACAAAAATAATCTTTTAAAATAAATAATATACTATTGAAAGAAATTTATATCTACTTTATATAAAATTAAAAAAAGGAAAACATTGCAACAAGGGAAAGAGATACTATACACTTCTATTCATATTTATGTCATTATTAGGTGGATCAGATTGTGTATTTCGTAGTCGATCAGATGAATGAGAACCATCTGATTACATTGCAATTGTTCCTGGATATGCATCGACCTATAGAGATTCTTCATCAGAAGGTGCTTCATCATCACATGCAACCTCAGATAAATGTTCAGTACTATGCATTTTCTTAAATTCATATAATTCACTACAAAGGAACTGTGATTTTTCGTAAATATCTCCAGATTTACTTTTACATATGCCAATGACTTCATTCATATAATCTTTGTAAATACTGTTGCATAATACCTTATTTATTCTACTTGTATTCTGTTTCTGATTATAAATTTCTATATAATCAAGTGACAATTTTAGTTTTTTAATATCATCCAAAATGGAATGGTAAATTTGGCTGCTAATCTGTACATAGGAATTAGGATCTATAGAATTCTTTTTTTCATCTTCATGTGTTATGGAGAATTGAATTTTATTATCTGATTCATTAAGGAGTTCAAAAATTTCCTTATTTTTTCATTATAAAATCCATTAGTTATTACTTTATCATAAAACCTGTATTTTAAATGCATAGAGCACTTGGGTGGCTCTTCCTTTAAAGTGTTAAATTCGTCATCAACGAGCGTATATCCTGTTATATTATCATTAAGTTTATGATAAAATTTAACATGCTCAGTGCATGGTTCTTTTCCTGATGTTATAGCATTACAAGAACTAAAAAAATCATTAGCACAAGGGTTACCTAATTCATTATGGAACTTCTGAATATCAGGTTTTTTTTGAAAAGTATACTGAAAATAAAATTAAAAAAAAAAAAAATACATATATATTATTGTTATTCTAAAGAAAGACTTTTTTATAATATTCAAAGGATAATAAAACATTTTGCGAAAACACATCAAATAAATAATTTAAGAAGAAAATAATACTTACTTTTTCCATCAATGATTTTAATAGAGTAACCACATTAGCACCAGACATTCTAATTAAATGAAATCGTAAATTTAATTAGTATTTTTCTATATGAGAAAAATTAAATACATTATTTATTGATATATCATTAATGTACTTTTATAAATATTAAAAATTAGATAAATATTTTTTAATGAGAATAACATAATTAATTGTTAATTACTTTTAATCGCTTTAATAACAATGTTAATGTTTATATTGAACACTTCTGATTAAATAAATAATAGAATTGCAATTAAAAAAAATATTAATTAGCTTGAATTATAACATCATTCGGTTATATAATTTGAGAAATTACAGTAGAAAATAATTCTATATTATTAAATAAACCGTTATCATTAATAAGGAATATACTGTTAAGTTAGTTTTCTTATATTTATTTTAGTATATATATATATATGTGTTTATTTGTATGTTAGTTATGTTTTAATGTATAATAATTATTTGCTATTTCTTTGTGAATAATTACTTTATGGAATATTTAGAGATTATGCAGTTATAAATATTTTATTTATGTTCCTTTATAAATAATAATACTGTGTAAAGTATAATGTGTTAGGAAACTAGTTATATAAATGTTTATTTGAGTGTACAAGAAAATTTAGTATAATAAGAGTTAAGGTAAGAAATATAAAAATTATGCTTCATAATAAAAAAAATAATTTTATTTTTCCTGTTTATTTGATTATAATTTATATTATTTCGCATAAAATTTGAATCTTATAACTAAAAAGTACTATATAACACTTCTATCCATTTTAACCCATAGGAAGCACACAGATTTATTTTGTTATTTACCAAAAATTGTGTCATATACAATACAAATGCTTTAGTTTTAGTATACTTATATATTTAAAAATAACGTTCATTATACTTTAAGTAGTTTGTGCTAAATATATTTTTAGAATAATGGTAAAATTAATTTTTTTCTTGAATGAGAGAACTGAAAAAAAAGATTATTTAATCATGATTGTAATTAGAATATGATAAAAATGTGTATATAAAATTGAATGAAGATGAATTCATATATCGTATGCCATGATATTAAGAATCCCAATATAATTAAAAAATTGATGTTATATATTTTGCTTGAAAATGATGATTAAATATAATATAATTATGTCTTACAGATATATATACTTTTCTTTGATGTTTCATTAATATACCTATTTGCTAACAGTTTTATAATATAATGGAACATTATTTAAATACATTATGAAAAAATAATTTACATCTTCTATTAGTTTTTTGAGATATCGTTTTAATTCGAAATGTCAAATTATTCTATGTTTGAAATGCTACGTAAACAAGGATCTGTTATTATAATACGTGTTTTCCACTATCACATTTTATAATTAATTGAATTCTTAAGTACAAAATTTTTTTTAAAAATTAGAACAATATAATAATAATAACGGAAATATTTCATGGAATATATATATTTTTTCATGATATGTTAAGCATAAGTAAAAACCTGTTTTACAGGGTATTTTCATGTTTGTTTAATATAATCGACACGATACTACATTCCGAGTAATAAAAAATACATAAAATGAATGTATACCTATTAAAAGAATTATTTTACATGTGTAATTTGTTTAATATAATTTTTTGTAATATGTAAATCAATATTTTATTACCGTTTTGTTTTTTCTCTCTGCCAAAATTTATGCATGCTATTGATTCATGTTTTATATAACTTAATATTAGCATTATAAAATTAATATAGTAAAAAAAAAAAAAAAAAGCAAATTGCAATGCATTTAAAAACATCATATAATGTATAAATTTATTAACATTTCTACTACTATATAATGAATATAAAAAATATATATTATTCTGTTCAAGAAATAATTACTTCCAATAATTCAGTTTCAGCAAAAATACTATAATTTTTTAAAGTTAAACATAATTACAATAAAAATTAACATAAAATTTATAATAAAAATTTATGTACAAATAATTATTAACTTTTATATTATGCAAAATACGGGAAAAAAATAGCTTTCTATGTATTATTAATATATATGCATGTATACATATAGTTAAAACAATCACAGGGGAAGTATTTTTTATATGTACAATTCCACCTTGAAAGAAGATGAAAATTATGTAATATTTATATCTAAAAAAATACTTTTTTTGAATAAATACAATATATAGATAAAACAAATGTATTTTGAAACTGATTTACGTTCCCTATATTAAATTTATGTGAACCCTTGTAAGTACATATAGCTAAGTGTCTTGCATGATAGATAGAGATACACGGAAGATTAGAAGACAAATTCATTATATATTACTTCAATAGTTTAATTTATTTTAATTTATATATTACACAATATGTTAAAATTTAAATGATGTTATATGAGAGATGATACCGGGTAAAATTGATAACACATGTGGGCATGTATATACAAGGAAGTATTTGATCATGAAATTAAAAATAAATAATAATAATAAAAACTAATGTATTTTCGAAAAAAAATCAATTTGAAATAAATCGGTATAAAATTAATTATTTTATATATAAATATACTGACGTTGAAATATATGAAGTAAAATGCGTGCAAAGAACATAAGCTTGTCATTTTCTACATATTAAGTGGGTCTGCGAAAGGATTGTCGTTGATACAAAAAAGTATGTTATATGATTAATTTTCATGAGTAAATAAAAAAGTGAAGTTTTTCCTTTTATTTTAATACGACATGATGCTGTCCTTTTGTTTATTATATGACAGTAACAGAAATGGCTTATAAATACTAATTAAAATGAATAAAATACTTTTTAAAATCATTTATCTGATATATTGCGTAATTGAACTAGTCACTTTACTATTATTAATGGTTTCTCAAGGGGCTAAAATATTTGGAATCATAATAGTATTATAAAAAATATACTTTTTTCTATAATGCATAAAATTTATTTTAAAGGTATAAACAAAAATTTTATTAAAGTAGTTCATCTGTATTATATAAAAGCATGGATTAAGGAAAGAGTTTATATTTGTGAAATAGGAAAAGTAATTTATTAATAAAATACATTACGGAAAATTATGAGTCATATTCAATTATTAAATGCATGCTGTATTTATCATTGAATTTACAGAATATTAAACCTAATAAATACCTATATGTTCATATGGATAAATATCCTAATTAGAGTTTGGAAATTACTTCAAATAAATTTCACTATAGGTTGGCAATCGAGAAAATCAATATACATTTAGTTCAAGTGTATATGCGAATTAGAAGAAATAGTTTAAATGTAATAATACGATAACTGCAGGTCCTAAATTTTATATGAATTGCGATGTTTTCATTAATTTTATTTTAATCTTTACTATAGATATATTTATCAATTTAATAGACAAATTGGTGATTAATTGTAAAAATATAATATATAACCTTTTTATAATTATCATAAAGGAATGTGTTGGTAACTTTTTTATACCATTAGGTTACAACATAAATAAACAATTTAGTTAGAATGTTTTTCTTAATTAATTTAATTTTTCTTTTTTATTATATATTTTTCTGGAACACTGTGATTATATAAATGTTCATTTATTACAGAAGTAAGAATGATAAAATATACAGGACAAGTCTAAAACTGACTGTACTTGGAACGCATTGTATGAAATGTATGTAATTTTAAATATATATAGAAAAAATGAACAACGTTCTTAAATGTATAGAAAATATAATTTGTTAGCATTTTTACCTCTGTGTAAGTTTCTGTTATTTTCCGGTGTATAACTGTTTTTACTTAATATTTATATTGCTCCTTTTCTCTTTATGTATATAAAATTGCTATGAATATATATATAGTAAAATGTAATAATAAGGAAAAAAACACTATCTTATTTTAGTTCTAGACATCCGTATTCACATGCGTACCTGCATATAACATAATTCTTTTTTTATTTATATTTTTCTATAATAATCTATAATTATAGAAGCACATTGTTATATACATTGTAGACTAATTATAGTATATCAGCGTCATATAGCAATGCTAATTTATTATATTTATTATTTTAAAAAATATTATAATTGGATGTAATTATACTTAGTCATGCATAATTTTTCTGTTTTGCATAAATTAATTACTAGAAGTAGATATATTCAAATGCTTAAACTATAATTATGTGAGGCTATTAATATGCTAGTGCTAGCCTGCATTCATGTGTTTAATTTTTGATACAATTTTTTATAAAAAAATATCTTTAATATTATTTGTATATATATAATATCATATTAAAATTTACATTTTATATCAATCTTTGTGGTTATATTAATTACGTTTTATTTACATTCAATGCAATTTATTATAGATCTTATATTTCATTGTATATGTATTCGCATATGTTTCGTTTTCCTAATTATTATCCAATGTATATCATTCAATTTTTTATTCAAGGTGAAAAAATATATAAAGCAATATATTGTGTTATGCATGTATCCTATTAAAATCTATTGCCATAACATAGTTAAAATATATTGTAATTTCAAATTGGTTAATATTTTTTAAACCTTCCTTGTGCTATAACTAAGTCTTTCGTTCATTTCAAAATAGCACAATTTATTAAGTTACTTTTTCACGATTAATAAATTCTTTTGTGCGTTATTGAATACTTTCTATTTCATTTCTCAATAAGAATAGATAATGTGTGTATCTTATACGAAAAATAATATGGAATATATTAATGCAAATGATATCATGTGGTATTTTCGTGTTTTTAT
>FLRD01000618.1:0-14172 GCA_900088485.1 Plasmodium ovale wallikeri
TTACTGGACTGGATGGTAACCTATGCCATGTTGATCAACTGATATATTCATATGCTCATGATCAAATTCATTTCCTAATAATTCGTGCTCATCTTCATTTATATCAAAGTTGTTTATTTTATTTCTCGTAAAACGAGAATTTATCAAGGAACCAACGGGCGTAAACTATTGAACAAAAGAAATATATATAACATATTTATTTAATAATTAATGGTATACAATAAAAATGAGTAAATAGAAATATTGCATAATATCCTCTTTTTTGTATTTTAATTGTGTTTACTTTATACAAAGAATAAAAAATGGATAAAGCACCCAAAAATGGAAAAGTAATTGCCATTGCATTATGAGAATCTGATGGTGAAGGTACTTCATCGGAAGGATTTAACTGATTCTCAGAAGAATCTGAACGTGAATCTCTTGGTTCAATTTCACTAAAGACTACTTTATCTAATTCTGTACTTTCTCTTTCTTGAATTTTCTTTAGAACTTCCTCGGCAGACATTGGTCATCCAATTCATTATTTTTAGTGAAAAATTCATTATCCCTATTCTTTATTTTTTCGTAAAATTCTTTTACCTCAATTGAACCATTATTAACATTTTTTCTTAATTTATTATTTAACCAGAAGTTCAAGAAATCACAATCATAATCCGAAAATTTCTCATTTACAGTAGTTCCTCCCATAGGGTTTTCTCTTAATGATTTATGAAGAAACTTAAATTCTTGACAAATATCTTCGGCACGTATATTATTTGAAAACGTCATACTTGTTGATAAGTTATCGCATTTTTTTTCTTCTTTTACTTTATTACTCTTACCTTTAACATATTTTTCAAGTGCCTCGTAATAATTTGAATTCATGCAAAATGCATACTATAAAAAGAAAAATAATTATTTATAAAAACACAACGATTCATTTTTATGAAAATATATTTTATTTAATATCCGTAATATAAGAACATATAACTATTATTCAATAAATATTTACTATATTTTAATTTAATAATAATATACTATATCTTTTCCTGTCCAATTTTTACATGGCATTTTGTTCACATTAACTTTTATTACGCGTAATAGCAAATTTTTTAGAATCTAAATTCTTATACAAAATAAATTTTCCTAAATTTTATTGATATATTATATACAATTTTTATTTATAAGACATAAATATAATTTTATTCAAAAAAAATTTAATTAATTTAGCATTAGGATAAATACTATTATATAAATTGTACACAATATATATTTATAATTACAAAAATAATAAAATGGCTACTTAAAAAAAATTAACATCATATATTGAAATATAATCTTAAAAATTACCATTAAACTTCTCATTAAAATACCATATTAGCAATTTACATATATAGTTGAATTGCTTATACTAAATGAATGCATGAATTTAATTTTTCATGTACCCTTTCTATAATTATTTGACTTTTATTATGTTCAGCGAAATATGAATATTTTATAAAATAATTAAATACTCTATTTAGGGCAGAATTATATTTTTTCGATGTTTAAAATTATAGCATTAAAATAAATAAAAATAACTTACACTATCTATTATATTAACAAATATATATTATAATTACAATAAAAAGCATTCTCTGTTGATTATATTATATAGGATAGAAAGAAAATTTACTAATTAAATATATTGAAAATTTTAATGATTTTACACCTAACGAATAATATTTAATAAAAAAAATTACTTTGGTTATAGAGATATTATCTCATAAATTTTATATATATTATAACTATATCTTGTTTTTCTCATTACATATACAGAATATCCATAAAAAATAAAAATATTTTAAAACATTTCCATCATAATTGTTCCATATACATATTTTTCTTAATGCTATATATATTAAAGTATTTAACAATATAATTATATATAGTAAATAATTTATTAAATATATTTAGAGAAATTTGTTATAACACGAAAATATGAGAAACAAGGAGAATAAAAACATCTCAACATCTCTAGTGTACCACATTTTATAATTTAAAATTACAAAAAAAATGCACATATATAATATATGTATCAGTGTAAATATATAGCTTTCATTAGATTAATATGTGTGCTCTAATCAGAATATTATGTAATAAATATTTTTTTTTAAATTTATATACTACTATTATTATGTTTCAATTATTTTTATCCTTTGTTGTATATATTTCATAAAATTACAAAAATTTTTACAAAAAAATAAATATTGTTATTGTATTCAATTTTTTTACTTTAGAATATTTATATTTTCAATAAAACTTTCTATATATATATATATTTATATATTTACTATTATACATATTGGAATATTCAATAACCTTATATAATTAACATTAATATTTTTGATTACATATGATATATATTACACCTAGAAATTTTTAGCATACTGGAAAAAAATATTTTTGAGTTTTATATTTTTAATGTTTTCATATATTCACTATAATTTATTAACGTTATTATTATATTCATGCTATAAATTAATACATGAATAAATGTAGCATTAAAGAAAAATTATCTTTTTTTTTTTTCTAATATACATACAAATTAGAATTACATAAGGATGTTAATATATATTATCCCTAATCTAACTTCTTTATTTTTATAACGTGCAAATTATAAAAATACATATAAAAGGAAATTTACTAGCATATAAAACATACCAAAAAAAAAATAATGGAATAACATTATTTAAATTTTTCAGGAAATTTAGAAAAAAAAACAAAATGTCATTCTTTTTTATGCTATAAATTTATTTCGAAATAATTGTTTATAAATTATCTACTATTGAATTATTAAATTCGTTATGGATATTTTTCACATTTAATTATAAAAATAATAGTTTATATTTAATGTAAATTCGTTTTCCTTTAAAAATATATTGAATGAAATCCTCATTAGTAATTCAATTCTTATAAAAATCAAATGAAAATGAATTACCAACAATGCTTATTTTACATTGTTTTAATAAAACTATTGTAATATAATACTAATTCCTCAAATAACCTAAATATGAAATATTAATTTTCATTTTTATATTGTTAAATAATACATTAACTATAAATATATTATTTTCTAACGTTTTTTCGATATATACTTTTATATGTCACATAATATTAAGTTTCAGTAAGGTAACTCATAATAAATAATACAATAAATTAATTTTTTTCATAAATTTTAATTAATTATTAAAAAAAATAAATTGTATATTTTTTTTGAATTTATGACGCCTATAAAATGTATATATGACATTTATCCGAATATAAGCTTTAATATATTTATCTATTAATTTTTTTTTTAATTATTTAAAGAATGATATATTCAAAAATGTATCGAATTTTTTGCAATTAAAAATAACAAGATGCTAAGTATAATGCTGCTGGATCTAGTTTTTAATATCATGTAAATGATACTCCTGAATAAAATCTAAAGTAATACATACCTGTAACTGGTTTATAATATCTTAATAAACGTAAATTTTTCCTATTATTATCATATCAAAGATTATAAGTAAATATCCTCGTTACATTAACATCCCCTTAAAAAATCAGTTAATAGGTAATTTTACATGATATACACATAAGTTAAATATTTACGAGCTCCAAATTTTTTACTATAAATTTGAATGAAAAAATAATATAATGGATAAAATATATCATATTCATGATTCTTATTTTTATTTAATCGATTGTTTATATAAATTATATAAAGATTATTACCAACTAAGATATAAAAATAAATTATATCTGAATATGTTTCTTTGAACTGTGAAAATTATTACAATATAGGTTTGGAAATATTTTTTATAAAGCAATCTTTATTCGTTTATGTTCTAAAATTTTTTTATATTTTTATTAAATATTAAAATTTCCCATTAGTATATCATTTATTATATAAAATTACTAATATTACCATAAGTAATTTTCAACCATGCACAGGCCTCGTAAAAGAAAATCATCATATGTATCATAATTTAGTTAAAATATTAATAATTAAATTTCTAGACGGATATCTAAACTGATATGATATTCTATTATTGCATGTTTGTTAAAATTAAATATGTTTCACATAAGTAAAAATATATTATTCCTTAATAGCAACTACATCTGATGCATGGGTTCGTAGATAAGTTAACTTGTATATATAATTTTATATTTTTGATAAATGTCCAAAAATTAAATTAAATACACTTATAAGAAAATATATTACTAATATCGCTAAATTATAATGAGACATGCAAAAAATGACATAACACGTTTTATTCAATATTGAACCAGCAGCTACAGTTTCAGTCATAGTACCACTTTTCATTTAATACTTTTCATATAAAGACCGTAAAAACTGAATTTGGAATAAAGGTACATATATTCCATAATAAATATTACAAGAATGCACATATAAAATTATTATCATAGAATGACTCTATTACTAACTGTATGTTTCAATTTTTAAAGTTTTCATGTCAACTTTATGTATAATTTAAATGAAAATGCCCTTGAAAAAAAATTTGGAATGTTTTTGACAAAAATACAATTCTGTCTTATTTAGGAATTAAAATTGTAGATGTTTATTATTCAAAATATAAAAATGCTTGTAGACTATTACACATAAATAGATTGATATTGCCAATATAAAGCAAATTCTCAATTATAAAAAACTTATTATAAAGCATAATAATTAAGCCCCTTATGTAATTACATTTAATAGAGAGAGGAAATTTTTATCTACAAAATAAACACTTTTTTTTCATATAACTAATCTTATTTTTACGTTATTTTATTTTCAAATTTTAAAATATTGTATTTACTATAGAATATTTTATTTATTCTCCATATAAGAAAGTTGAGTTTTTGTATGGAATTAAGCTTTTTTAATGTTTATATAAAGAATATATACTAATATAATAATTTACTAATATAAATTTTATACCGGAGAAAAGAAATAACAACAACGGCATAAAAATATTTTATATTATATTTATTTAGTTAAATTGTAGATTAAGTTCACATTTTCAATTTAATACTAATAAACATGATTATTATATAATTTTTTAAAATTATTTAATTAAAGGAAAAAAATGGGGATCTTATACTTATAAGTGCATCTTAAATGTGTATATGATGAGCAAATAATTTTGCATATAACAATGTATATTTATAAGATATTCTCTATATACTATAATAATTTCTATACAATTTGTCATAACATTTACTGACATTTTTTCTCATTATTATATATTAAAAAATTATAATTTAATATTCCATTATATTACTTTACTATATTTATGCCTTTTTTCTATAATTTAATATATTAGACATATTGCATTTTTTATAGAATATTATCATTAATTCCCCAACTTAAGCATTTCCATCTTATAAAATGATTAATAGTTTTGTTTTACACTAATATATAATAATTTATCTAATGAGAAAAAGTAGTTTTTTGCTTATATTATAATTATATCATATATTGATGAATTCTATAATATTAACATAATGAATACAAATATAAAATAATTTTCCATGTTTTTCATGTATTTTATATGTTATTATGAGGCATGAAATATTATAATACAATAAATATATCTTTAAACATATTTTCTATTTAAATAAAATTGTTATCACCCTAAAAAGGAAAAAAAAAAATAAGATAATTAAATATTATTATAATTTTTATTTAACATCCAAAAAGTAAAAGTAGTTATATATTAATAATAGGTATAAATGAAAATGTGCCATAAATTACAAAAACCATTATATTCTGTCATTTTTATTACATATATTTTATTTTTTATTTTTATATTTTTATATTTTAATGCTTGTCAAAGAATATAATGCTTAGAAAAATTCATATACGTATTTCATCTTAAAAAAAATCCAGTGCATTTTATAAATTCTTAACTTCTATGATAAATTAATACTGTGTTGTATCTCGAACAAGATTTAATTACACAAATACATTATTCAAATAAAAAAATGGATAATATTATGTTGCATAATAAGTTGAATATTTCTTTAATTAAATAATTATATAATAATTTAAAAACATTGAATTATATTTTTATTTTTTTTTTTTTTTGATATATATTATGCTACATATATATAATTGTATTACTATATTATTAGAAATTCATAAATATAAAAATTAAATTAAGTTGTGATAACGCATAAAAAATATGAAAGAATACTGTACAGAAAAAAAAAAAGCAACTGAAATGTTATAATTCCATATGTTTCCCGATTTCCCAAGCTATTCTGTAGATACCTATTACAGACTATTTAGCTATTTAATAAAAATCATTATACAATATCCTTCATATCCTTACGAAATTTTTTGTTTATCTTTGTTAAAAATGCAGTAGCTCACAAAATTTTATTTAAGTATCAAAAAGATATGCAATATAAAATATATATTTTTTGTATAATACAATTTAAAATAATGTGTTATGCACATGTTTCTTAGTAAATATATTTTTACTTATGTTTTACTTTCTTTGTCAATTATGCATATAGAAAAAGAGTGTTTTATAATATATATTTCTTTATTAATTTATTTAGGAAAAATATATTTCTTATCTTAATTAGAATTTCTGTATTTAAACTATTATAAACATATTCTAAATATTTAATTGTGTTGCATATTTAATTAATAATGCATATTATCCTTATTATCTTATATTTCTTTTATAATAAATTATTAAATTTTAATTTCGTTATATATATCGAAAAAGTTTTCATTTTAAATTAATTTTGAAACTTTTACATAAAGAATTAATTTTTATGCATGCCTTAACCAAATAACATATTTCAAAGACTTATGTCAATTTAAATATTTAATAATATTCTTTGTAATTAAGAGAAATTATTTTAATAATTATTCTCGTAATCAATAATTAAATTATGCATTTCAAAAATACATATTTACCATTGTTATAATAACACCAATAAATTGATATTTTTGCATATATATTAGCATTTATGTATTATTGTGTATAATAATATAAAAATACTTAACCTTAAACAATTAATAAACTTAACGCATAATATATTAAATATAACATATATATATATATATACATATTTAATAATATATTTTAGGAAAAACTTTAAAAAGTATAGTGACTATTAATTAATTTTTTATCTTATTCAATAAGATATATTACTGTTAAATTGTAGAGTATATTGTATACAGAGAAAGGAATCTAAAAAAAATTAAAACTATAAAATAATAAATTATTTTTTACGCAAAAAATTACATAAATATTATATATAAATTTAATAGATTTCATATTTATTTAATAGATGTTTGCTTATTTTCATAAAAATGTCGATAGTATTTATTCCTATTTCTTGGAACGAAAGCATATTTTAGAATCTAGTTTTTCAAGAATATAACTAGTAATTTTTATTTTCTTATTTATTTGTTATTATATTGACAGTAATTAATATCATGCCCTATATCCTTCTTTTATATTTAGTTATATATAAAATTTTTTTTGAAAATTAATACATTTTTTAAATGAAGTAAACATGAATGTATTAGCCTAAATTTCATGTTGATGAAACGGATTAAAATAGAGAGTGCTATTTTACATTTGTAAATTTAGTACTATTTATAGCAAAACATAGCTTTGATTAATATACTTTCGTTCTAAAATACATATTTTATCTAGTCAAAATTTTATTTTTCTTTTTTTTTAATTGCATAATATTAATTTTTATTCTTAATGCATATTTAAATGTTTGTCTATTTTTTTTAGTTAATACTTACAAATGACATATGCAGTATTATAACAATTGCATTAAAATGTATAATATAATATAAATGTTATGATTTAAGTTATAAGATGAAAATGATTAATGAACTGAAATGAATCATATAATATATTATAGTTATGCATTATTGTGCACATAACATATTTAGAAAAGTTATTATATCTAAATATATATACTTTCTTCTTTTCTCTGTATCTTGTAAGAGGATACATTAGAATATCTAGATTCCATTATATAATATATAAATGTACATTTATCATTTTCATAAAAGCGAATATATTAGAAAAAGTTATTTTCTCTCAAATAATATTATTTAATTGTAATTATATAACCCTATTTTCCAATTTATTACTATCTTGTTAAATAATATATAGGGGAAATTATAACAATTAATACTTATGTATTTTCAGCTTATTTTTGTAACAGAGAACACTTATATTTTGAATGTTTTAACTTAATTTACAAATATAATAATTTTTAATATTTTATATATCCCTATATTATTTCTTCTTGAGATATATAAATAAGATTTAACATATGCTTTTGTTTAAATATTTAATTTAATTCATTAATAATATTATATAATGGGGAGAGAAGGGGAAGATAATTTAGGAGTATTCACGAAATCAGACGACGAAGAAGAGGAAGATGAAGATGAAGAATTAGAAGTAGATGATGATGCCTTAGGAGAAGCTTATGTACATCTACATAGCTTATAATAATATTTTGTTTGAATGTTATTTAAATATTCCACAATTATGAAAATAAAATAAATATATTCTTTTTAATATGGAACTTTATCTATATGTACATAATAATTATTTATTTGTAGTATTCCTCTGTAAGTTCCTTTCATATATATGAAGAAGAGTTTAGTGCAATACATGTTCAAGGAAGCAATACCGATAAATATAAAAATCTTTGTAAAACTTTTAGTGATGTTTTTTTTAATAATAATTACCCTATGGAACATTGTTATGAGATCGCCAAATATTTACAACACATAAAAGACAAAGGAGAAGACGACACTGAATACCGTTGTAAATGTTTAAACTACATACTGAATACCGACAAAAAATTTAACAAATTAACAGGATATGAACCATCAAAATTATTTAAATCATATAAAAAGCTTTCATCCAAGTTTGATAAATGTTATCTTATTATTGAACACATTAAAAATGTCGATGTATTAGAAAAAATAAGAAAACTATATGATCTTAATAAAGCTAAGAATAAATTGGAAAATTCAATAAGTTCTAATAAGGACAATATCTCTGAAAGCGCTCAAAAATTCGTAGAATATTATCGCAATTCTATAAACGATTGTTCAACTTATTATAATGATGATTACTGTGTAGAATTAAAAGGATTTGAACAATATATTAACCAATGCATGAAATCCGATAAACATACAGAAGCATGGGAAATATTAAAAACATTAGTACCGAATGATGGAACTTCCATAATAGTTCCATTTATTATGATATTAGGAATACCTTTCTTTTTGTATATATTATATAAGGTTAATAAATATAATGATCAAATATACTCATATTTTTCGTAATATATTTAATTAATGTGCATAAAAAAATTACTCTTATAGTCTTCAAATTTATAAATGTGTATACATTTTTCTAAAATTTAGTTTACTCCTTTAGGATCTTGGGCAAATACTCAAATACGAAAAAAGATAAAAATGTGGAATAATCTACCTGAAAATGAATCTGAACTACACATCCCTCTACATGATCAATTAAACATGGAAAATAATAAATTTAATATCAAATATCACTCTGCATAAAATTCCTAATTCAATTTTAAAAATACACAGAAAAATTTTTCTTACAAATATATTGAAATCATAAAATACAAGTGTACAAATGTCTCGTAAATAGTAAAAAGATAAAATGTTATAATGAAAGTACAATTTAGAGATAGATTAACAAAATGAGTAAATAAAATATGATGAAATGAATCAGTAAAAACAATTTAAAACTTTAATATATTAGAACTTGAATTAAGTAAATGAAAGAAAATCAGCAGAATCAAGCTATTCTTTAAGGAATAATTTATATATAAAACAAATTTAATTATAACATTATCTTAGATATAATATTAAAATTAGTTTTCTCTATGAACACTATGAACAAAGTGAATACTCTGAATATTTTACCTGTATATTTTATCTATTCTAAAATATGAATAAATATATAATATATATATATTAATATAGTACATGAGAAATGTTCAATAATTAAGCACATACACCATTAAAATTGAATAGAAGTGGATATTTATAATGTGAAATAGTGTAATATTCTATTATTAATATAAAAATAAAGTACAATTATTCTTATAGAACTTTATTATTATTGGAACATTATGTTGAAATATAAATGGCTTAAACCTTAATTATAATTATGTGTATTTATATGTTAATTGAAATGAGTTATTAGAATAAAATAATTAAAATTAATTGGACAAGTAGAAACCGTAATACATCGTTTGCATAAATATATATGTAAATCATTTTACTTATACATAATGTTGAATACTAAGAAAATACTTTTATTTTCTTACATGAAAAGAAAGTATTAGAAATTATAATTATCTATTGAAATTTATTTTCACGTAATCTGTAAAAAAAATATTGAAGTGGACAACAGAATTACAATTATGTATGTAATAGTAACGGCAAAAATATAATTTTTAAATATGAGTTCATTTCAAAAATATCTCTTATATATATCACTTCAGAAAAAGTGTATATATGAAATTTTTGAGAAGAAATTTTTAATAAATTAAAATATACATGTATTAAATCTATACTTATCTATTAAGTAAATTCTCCTAAATTACGTAATTATATTTTATAAAATTATTTTTACAGCATTTTTGATGTAAATTCCATATATGAAGAAACGGATCATTATTTGATAAAAATAAATTAATATAAGACATGCTTAATAGATTTGATTTAATTAATACATATATAAATATTATAAAATGTACTTATAAATAATTTTATCTAATATATATTTCTCTAAATCTTGTGTTATACAAGAGATTACATAAACATAAATTTGAAGATTATTATTTTTTCACCTGTTAAATTAAGAATTAATTTAAAAAAATATATGATTTATTGTTAAATTATTTAATATAGCATTATATATGCTTGGAAATTATAATGTAAATAAGATTATTTACTTATATATTTAATATAATCTCTTTATACTAATTCCATTTTTTATATTAAATATTATAAATCAATAAATTTTAGTAAATATAATTTTTAAATATGATGATCATAAAAAATAAATATATATGTATATATACATTATTATTTAGGGTATATCTTTTATAAAAATATTTTATTTCGATATTTTTATGTCTTAATTGTGTTTGATTAATTTAGAATAAATGCTTTCTTCTACAAATATAATTTTATACATTATAATTGTATTAGATTTTATATAATTATTTACAATTAATATAAATTAAATATTTATATTCAAATTTTAGGAATAAAATTATTTTTTCGTTATTTCCTGTATTATATACTTATTATAATATTAATATAATCGTATACCGAACCAAAATTTTTTATTTCAAATTATTTTTATAACATAAATATTTCTTATTTACTACATAATATTGTATTTACATCGATGAATGGGTGTTTTCATATAAAAAATAAAAAATATCCTACTATATATTGGACAAAATATTTATTATAACTAAACTTCATATATCCTTAAATCATTTATATAACATATTCATATTAATGGGAATATATAAAAGTGTATATTGTATCATTTATATAGTCATATGAAGACTTAGGCATCATTTGTCTATAATAGAAACACAGAACGATAGTCCCTAATCGTTTATATGAGCCTAAAATTAAACGAGCATAATGTAAATTTCAATATTCCATTAAAATTAATTTTACAAATAATTTTTGTAATATTATTATTAATAAAAGGTAACATCATTTTTTGACTTAAAATTCTAACATAATTACTTTTTAGTTGAATTATACTTTATATTAGTTTTTGAATAAGTTGCCTTATATATAATAGAATTAGAAATTTCTTACAGAATAATATCCTATATTATATTCCTCCTCATCATAAACTCGATTATTGCTATCGGAAAAATATGGTAATAATTCTTCGTCCCTTTCCCCTTCACTAAACGACATATTTTTTTCCGTATTTATTTTGTCAGATATATATTGACTAAATGGTGTAAACTATAAACAAAAAAAAAATTACATACATATATGTATTGCGCCAAAGAAATAAGATTTTCTTAATATTCAAATAAAGAACTGTCACTCAATATAAACATTAATATATGTTTTATTTTTAACCTTATCAGAGAATTTAAACATCAGAAAAACCCCCAATATTGGAAATAAAACAGAAAGTATTATAGACCTCATATATCGTTTATTTTCATTTTCCTTTAGCACGGTATTATAGTTTGGTAATTCGAAGAATACTTTAGATTTACATGAAACTGAATATTCAGCGAAGCCACTTAAATCTTTTTCATATTTATTTTTAAACGATTTTAAAGCATCGTAAAAATCAATGCAATCATCCCTACAATTAAAAACAGCATCTTTATATTTTGTATAACATTCCTTGGTATACGTTAAGCATGATGCATTGTTTCCTGTTGAAGTTTCTTCTGATATTGCAGTACTAATTTTATTCTTAATATTATACAATTGATATAAATTTTTCATATTTTCCAAATCACGTTTCTCCATATTATATAATTTTTCTTCCAAGGTCTTAATTTTAAAATACTTTTCATCCATTTTCATCAATTCCTGGTAAAACTTTTTAACACAAATAGGAAAATCATTATTTTTACCACTTAATTTATCATTTAGCCAGTAGTTCATGAATGCGTAATCGTTATTTTTATATTTAATAGAATCTATTTCTGTTCTAGTTCTTTTTGTTAATATATTATATATTCTTTTAAATTGTTCGCATATTATGTCAGGAGACTCGTTTGTAGATGCAATGTCATGAATTAAAAAATAATAACAACTCTTTTCTATTTCATCACACATATATTCTTCCGGATTTTCTAGATTAAAATGTGTTACAACAGAATTTATATTCTCTGCATTTTTTACTATTCCTTCATAATAATCAAATTCTTCGAAAAATCCATACTAAAAATAAAAGAAAGGATTCATAATTATTAAAATACAAAGGTATATTTCCATGAAAAAACATTTTAATATGTAACAGCAATGAATATTTATTTAAGTAATATTCAATAAATATTTATTATATTGAAATTTATCTATATACACTTTCTTTATTTGGCTTTTTAGTATCACATTTCATTTTATTTAAATTCACTTGAATTATGTGTTAAAGCAAGTTACTTATAATGTAAATTCTTATATCTAAAAACTTTGTTCGCATAATTTGCAGATATATTATGTAAAATTATTTATTTATCTAAAATTTATATAAATAATTTTTAGAAATAAATCTTATTTTGCCATTCAACCATAAGCTGTAGTACTATTAAATATATAGATTATAATATTCAATCAAAGTACAGATAAAAATCAAAAATAAATATCCACATAAATGACTGTATGTTAAAACATAAATATAGTAAAATATTATTATATATACGTAATATAATGTTTGTATATTAGTTAAGTAAACATATGACAATTGTTTACACTACCCGTAAAATTAACATTTTGTATTATCTGTATACATCCTTTCAATTTATATGTTAAGGTTTATGCTAACATAAGAACTGTGCAAAAACGTGTAACGTATTTTTATAGTGTAGAATTATATTTCTATGTTTTTTAAAAGGAATAACAATAGATATAATTAATTCATATTACTTTCCATATGTATACATATTAAGTCACCTTTATTACGTAAAATATTTTTGTTATAATTAAAATATGATAAAGGATTGATAAAAGGCTATATTAAAAAGAATATATTACATAAGTTCATATGATTTTGTCATAATATATATTAATTAATCACAAAATCATACTAGTTTATAAACATTTTATACAATAAATGATCTACATATTGTAATTACAGTATGTGCCCTCTCCATATATATCCATAATATCCAAATAAAAAATTTATTTTTTTTATCTTCTGTCTCAACTAATAATTTCATACATAAACTTTTTTTTTAATACTTATATATATATATATATATATATATATAATCACTCCATAGAAATAAATTTTACCTTTCCAAAATATTTGTGATAAGGAAAACATAATACATGTATACAGAGGATAAAATAAATATACAGTATTAATTGTCATAATAACTTATTTTTCAGTATTTTTG
>FLRD01000620.1:0-30260 GCA_900088485.1 Plasmodium ovale wallikeri
AAGTAGATGAAAATGTACAAGTAATGTCCGAATTACATGACAATTTCGAAAATGAAAGACATTATATATCTTATGATTCTTTATCTCATTAAATACGTAAAACTTGTACTGAACATATTTAATTAGAAGAACAAATATTATACATTTTTATATTTTAGAATGTTTGTAAATGTCTAAAAAAAGAATTAATAATACCAATATATATTATATTGTAAAGGGTAAATATATATTTTTAAAGGCGTACTATGATAATAAGAGGTTATATAATAAATAAATTGTATAATCTTTTAGAGAGCTAATGAGAACAATAATATCAATTAATATATATTTTCTGGAATTCAATAAAAATATATAAATATAAGATGTGTACTAATGTTAATAGTTTATTAAATTCTTTACATTTCCAAAGATTTAACATTTTATGGTAAAAATAGAACACATCGTGTTCACAAGGTATAAAATATGAAGAAACAAATTTTAATCATATGAATGCTTAACAGAAGGACAACGAAGACACGTAAAAGTGATAATTAAAAAATGAAAATTTAAGTATAAATAATAAAATAGAAATGCATTACGAAAAATATATAACGTAAATTGTGAACAATTTATGGAATAAAATAATAAGTGGTTTTTTTAAAAAAACATATTAATAATACTGCACTAAATTTTATTAATATTATAATAATTTCTATAATATACAAACTTTTATAACAACATTCAAAAATAGTCATAATATGAAATAAAACTAGTTCAATATAAAATAAAAATAGAATAAGTTATTTAAATATTAAAATAATAAACTTCTAATTCACGTCAACGTTATATTCATTTTTTAATATGTATTTAATCGTAGTCACGGCTATATATATGGAATAAAAATATCATTCCCTAAATATCGTAAAAAAAATATAAACTTAAAAAACATAATTTCCTAATATATTTGAACTTATACTGATAATTTATTAATACTTCTTTAACTTATAAGTGTAAAAAAAACTTATTAAATGCAATAAAAAACATAAATATATGGTACTTTTAGTATTGCGTATAAGGAAAATATAACTATATATATATATATTTCTTAATATATATTACTTGTATAGTGATTTTACATTTTATAGATATCTCCTTATATGTTATTTGAACAAAAATATTTTAAATATATTACATACTATGATTTATAAGAAATAGTATTAAGATATGCCTAATCATTATATTGTAATCACAAAAATATTTTTTTACATTTAATATATATTTTGAATTAATTTCAAAATGAATTGCTTTTTGTATTAAAATATATCGAGTTTCACAAATTATTCGAAAATAATTTCACTATATATAGAATATATAACATATCTATGTTTTTTTTGAGATGACTAAAGTATAAACAAATTTTTTACTTGTCATATTACATATATATATTTTTATGTATTATTAATTTGTTTATTTAACTAATACATTTATTAAATATACCATATAAAATGATTAAATATATATTTACATTCATTGAGATCAATCTTATATGTATTAAAAATATACATTATTCTAATTTGGTAATTTCTTATTTATATGTGCATAATTCAAAAAGCATTTTCTCTCTTTTCTATCCAAAAAATATATTATTTTTATTAACTTTTGTGCGTATACATATTGTAAACAGTGGGTAAATATAAATCCAATTATATATCTCACTGAATTAATATATTTGCTTTTTCGTTATTGTGCGAGTTATTTACTTATTAAAATGTTAATGTAAATATGTACATAATTAATTACTTTGAAAATATTTCTACAATGCTTATATTAATAGTTTATTTTTATTAAAATATTTTTACTTTTTTTACATAAAAGTTTTGATTCCATTTATACTATACATACACTTTTTTCAATTCATCCTCAAATTTTCTTAAAATAAAGGCGCATTCGAACAATAAAAGATACTTATAAAATATATGTTCTTTCATTTATTCTAATAATATGCAAACAAATTTAATTCTAGGTTTTAACAATCTGTGAAGTATTTCTTATATAAAATATGTTTCTTCCAAATTCAAATATAGAAACATAGAATATACAAAAATTTATGTTCTGAACTTTATTTAATTTCATTTATCCTAGAATATGCCGGGCGAAAGTTCTCAAGCTCTTGAAGTAATTTACTTACTCATTTACTTTGGCGAATTATAGAACATTTGCCTTTATTTTAATGTAATATTCTGCATAAGGAAAAATAATAAAATTAATACAAGACAATATTTATATATCCACATTATATACTATATATATAGGGATCTCCTCAGTTGTATTTAAGTACATTACCCTCATTACAATTTTACAATGACGTGAACAAAGATCATCCTGATTTATGGAAGTATAGTAATCAATGTGATAAAATTATTGTTAGTAAAACTGATGAAGTAAAAGAAGTTTGTAAAAAATATCTAAAATATTTAGACAACAGTTATACTATATGGAATGAAGCAAAGAATGGATATGATATTTGCATACTTATGAATTATTGGATATACGGTACATTAACTGGAATTTATAGTAGTGAGAAAACTTCAGATAATATTGACATTGCTTTTGGCAATTTCCAGCTAGTATGGGATAATCTTGTTATCGATTCCATAAAAAGACCATTCTATGAAAGATGTAAACCACATTACGAAATGTTTAGTCACAAAGATTGGGAAAAAAGAAAAGAACTGTACGAATATTATGTTGATTATAATTCTATTAAATTACAAAATGATACCTATCCACAAAATTGCAAAACATATTATGAATACATTAAAAAAAAAGCTCCATTATATGAATACTTTGATGATCTTTGTTCTAACGAACAAACAAAATGCCCCACATTTTATAAAGAATGCGAGGAGTATAATCCTAAAATAGTCTTACCAGATTTACACTGTCATGAACAAATGGAACAGGAAGAAGATTCTGCACAAGCACTCCTTATGCCACATGATTCAAGACAAGGACTAGGATCTGAAGCTCATGAACATGGTCCTGGCGTTTTAGAACCTCCAGCTCCTTCCGATACAGTGTCAGCACAAGAAAACTCCGGTATTGGAACAAAAGTTGGCCATTCAGTACTTGGTGTAGCTCCAGTTTTGTTAACAGCTACTGCATTATACAGGGTAAATCCATATTTTATAAACATATATGAATGTAATATGAACTTTTGAATAACTTATATTACATGTACAAAAATAATAAATATATATATTACATATGTTCTTTTTAATTGGTTATGTACTAGTATACACCGGTAGGTTCCTGGATTCGCAAATTCGGTGGATTACAAAATAATATAAGTGATATGGATGGAGGAGAAATGGATGGATTTTTATCTCATACACAAGTATCAGACGATATATTTCTCAATAACACAGAAAATTATATATCATATCAACCTATGTAAATTTTATTCTCATAGAATAACTAATAAGAAAAGTTAAAATATACAATATCAAGAGGCATATTTTTTTTGTGAAACACAATTATCATCAGGCAAAAAATCAAAAAAAATTTAAATAATTAATTGAAGTGCACATATGAAGATAATGATAAAATAATAATGTCAAAATTTATTGGAAAAAAAATTAGTATAAAAATATACGAATTAATCCTATAATGCAATTATCATTACAATAGTTATGCTAATTTTTATAAACTACTGTTCTAATTAAGTACACTTCTATGCTATATTCAACAATATTATTTTATCACATTGAATTATAATATATAATTTGCGAATAAATATACAATTCATTCACATGTATACTAAATAATAGCAGATACAATTATTTTAATATTTCTTTTTTTCTGTATACACCATTACGTTTATCTAATGAAATTACAGAAATGATATAGATTCAGCCAAAATAAACATATCTCCTATACGACTTATATATTTTAAAATCGCTTAATTATTATTAGATGAAAACAAAACCTATGATTAATATTAACGGCATATTCATTTTACAAATTTATGCTTTAATACATAGCATTATATTTTCAATGAAAAAATATAACACTTTAAATAGTGTGTAATGATACATAAAATACCAACAAAAAGAGAGAGATAAAAAATAAATAATAATATCTAAACCATCAAAATGTTTCTTTTTGAACATTAATTTATTGTAAACATAATGAAAGTAAACTTTTCGTGATTAATAATTATGTTTAATAAATTATGCATGTTGAATATAACAATAAGTATTCCTCAAAACCTCTTAAGAAAGTGTTTAATATTTGAAGCACATGCAATTCAAGAATAAAAATATGATTAACAATAAAATTAACAACTAGTGTGAATTAAAATTGCTGGGACTAAATAAGTTTAAATTTATTTACAAATTTCCTTACTGATAATATAGAAACAATGAATAATATAAAAAATGATAAAATAAATTTATAGGTAAAATATTAAAAAGCTTATTTATATTATAACAATATATTTTCCCCTTACCTTTTTATTTTAAAAATAATTGTTATCATAGGTATTACGTTAAAGAAAAAAGAGTTATTATATATTTATATTGATTTATATGATGCATAATAAAAGAAAAATAACATTCAATGCATAATTAAAATAATTATACAGAATGTGTTATTTTCTTATTCCTCTCTAAAAATATTCGACTATATGTTAATCATATAAATACATTAGTGATAATGTGAATATACAAAAAACATATATAAAGGTGTTTCAAAAATAATGTATATTATATTTCAAACACATTTTAGCATATATATAATATTAAATCAATGAGGAATATAAGATTAATAATACATAAAAAAATTATATTGTTTTATTTGAATTCCAATGTAATTCTGCATCTTTACCAGCTTAAAAAAGCTAAAATTGTCCATTCATATATTAAAAATATATTGATAATTTATTCTCGTTTTCCCGTTTTGTTATTATTTATTTTACACAAAATAATTAGTAATATATTTCTCTTTATTTCTAAAATTTATCACTTTAATTTATTTGTTTTATTTGATTATGCCAAGATATACTATAATATAACATGGTATTTTAATAGAGGTTTGAAATTGTGGGGAACACATCAAATTAACATAAATTATATGATATTCATTTTTTACCAAATAATGTAAATTTTTTTTGATTAATCTTCTATGATTCATTATTTTCATATATTTGCAAAAAACCTTAGTTTTAATGTATTAGGTTTATATTGAATAAATATTCATGCATAATATAATTTTCGTTACATTAAATATACTTATTATTCATAGAAATATTTACAATTGTATATACATTGAATAACAAAGCAAAATTTTGAGAAAATTAACAATTTATTAAATTCATGAAATAATTGATAAAAAAAGCAATAAAGAAAATACGATACTTTAATTATATATTAAAAAAATCATCATATTGAAATACCTTTTAAGATATACAAATAGAAATAAATAAGAATAATATTACAAAATTTAATACATACTAAGAATTGTTAATAAGCTTTTATTCCATTATGATAGGAATTATAATAATATAATATTATTATATAAATAAAAATCTATATAATATTTTTGTACACAGTAATATAGTACATTTATTTAAAGAATATAATTAATTTTATAACATATTTTTTAAATGATTATTATATTTTTTTCTATACTATATTATTAATGTTATTATAAAGGAGATATATATATTATTTAAACAGTTTTTATTACTTCCGCATGTGTATTTATAATTTCAGAATTAAAATTAAATAATACATGATATATAAAGACTTAAACTTCCGTTATTTCTTATATAAAAATATTAACTAACGAATTAATACGAACATTTCATTTAATATATACACCTGAGAGAATAATGACAATGAATCCAGTGATTGAGCATGTAATATTTATTATTTATTCGAGATATATCTTATAACTTCTTATTAATATGAAAGAAATAATTATTAAATAGAATATATTTTTTTCATTAAATTTCAATTTAATGTGATTATATAATTCATTTTCCCCCTTATGTTTAGTATGAAAATTCGCAGGAATATATTTATCATAATAACATTTTAAATGACACTGACGAATCTACTGAATCAATAACTTATGAAATTATTAACACATATATTCCTAAAGAAATAGACAATCGCTCTATTATTATTAGCAATTGTAAGAAATTATATGATTACATCACGCGTTCAAATAGTAATACTCTTTATGATACCAATATCTGCTTCGAGATTATTAATTATTGGTTGAATAGTCACGTGAGATTGGATACTGATGAGAAGAACAGAACACTCTTTAATACGTATAAGGCATTTATGGAGAAATATAATAAACTTAATGCATATGTATCAAAAATATATTACATTGACAACAAATTATATAATAAAAAAAAAGATTTATACGAATTATATAAAAAGTATGATAATTTATTATCTATACTTAATCCTTCTGTTGCCTCACAGTGTGCACTTCTCTCTACTATAGTTAATGAATACAATAATATCATAAAACAATATATTGAAAAGGATAATAGTAATTTACCCGACGTGTTAACAAATTTCAGAAGAAATTTTGAAAATAAGACCTCGGAATCTATAACAAACTGTGGTAGTAAAATTTTACCATTTACAACATTCGTGAAAAAACCTATTTCTAGAGTTCGTGAAACAGAACATTCACAACAAAGGAAAGAAGCTGTAGATAGATTTCCTAGTCAACCATCTGAAAACATAGCTCCTACACTTGCAATAACACTTTTTGGTACAAGTCTAGGTTCTTTTCTTATTTTAATGTTTTTTTATAAGGTATACAATGATTCCATTAAAATGGAATACATTTCTTTAATGACTTTTATAATATAATTTAAGAAAAAGTATTTCCTTCCTAAGCATATTACATGTATACATATTTAAATGAATTTTTTTGTTGTTAGATTACTCTTTTTGGGTACAGGTTACGTAATAAAAAGAATAAAAACATATTAATGACAAATAATTTATGTGAAGAAAATTATGAATTACCATTGTATACATCAGAAGCGCATGATAGAAATTCAGAATACAGCAATTATAATGTAACATATCAATCTCTAGAAAACTGACAATTTATGCATTTTTAACTAATGTAATGCTTGCTGAAATATTATAAATGCATAAACACCCTTTAGAAACTTTAACCGTAAAAAAAATAATTATTATATTATTATAACGATATACTATTTTAATGACACTGTTGAAAAAAGAAAGGTATATGTTCTTTTTCATATATTATTATAATAAATGCATGTTAATGCGTAATGTAAAAAACAAAATCGACTAATCGTTGTAAAAGTGATTTATTATATTTAATGATAATATACACTTAAAAATAACACATTTTACAAAATAAATAAAAAAAATATCAGAAGAAGCGAATTCATTTCATTATCCACATTATTATTCATTTAAAAGAAATAACACAATATAATATCTATTATATGTTATTCATTAACAATATGTATAATCATAAATACAACAACAATCCATGTTCCATGTGTGATCTAAAGAAGCAGTAACACTTAATATATATTGAAGAATTAAAAATTATATAATGGCATATATAAAAAAGGACGAAGTCTTAGAATCATAAAATAGAAATGAACAAATTTGTTCATTAAAATTACGTTAATTTATATGCATATATTATTCATAATAATATCCTTACATTTTTAATGCAGGAAACACAACAATTTGTAGGTATACGTATGCAAATTCATTAGTTATAAAATGCGCATCTTATATAATCATACATTATTAAATTATAAATTAACATAGAACATAATAACACATATTTTTACACATATTATGTCTAATAAAAACATTTGCAAAAAATATACTTGTTAAAGAAAACAAAGCAGAATATCATTCAATTTTTTATGGAGCTTGCGAATATATATGTTTACATTTATATGTTGAAAAATTTTTATTATGTAATATTTTTTAAGATAGTACAAATATTAATTTATGACAAAACCTCCTGCCAAGAATCAAAATATTTCATAATGTTAATTTTATATAACTCTGGTATTATTCATTCATATTTTGATATTTTTATAAAGATAAAATCAATAATAGATAAGAGCATAATGAGTAATATATGAAAACTGTTCAAAGAGATTACATTATATATATATACATATTATTATGATTATAATAATAACTATATAAACATACAATATATTTTATAGGCATTCATATTAAAGTAAAAATACATCTCAAATTTTCATATGCATGTAAATATTTATATTACATATAATTATATAACAACATTTTATTTTTTTCTTATATATTTAAAATACTATAATTCGTTACGTATTTTGAGTATATATTATTATGAATAAAATAAAACGTTAAAAATTCATAAATAAAGGAAGTTCTTTAGATTCTTTTTAAATAAAAATAGATATATTCATATAATAAAAATATATTATAAATATAAATATCGGAAAAAATTGTTACATGTATCTAAAACAATTTAAAAAGATTTCCAATCAAATATTTTTCTAATGAAAAGCTATAAATCATATATTATTCTATATTCTCATTAGAGTAGCATATTTTTTTCCGAAATTACCATCCTCTAAATCTTTCCAGTCATAAATTTTGAAGTATTTCATGACTTGTATTTTAATACTATGAAATATTAAAAATACTATTTTGAGGTAAAATTTATGTAATATTTTTAATAACATTAAAAATTTTTAAATTTACTTCATAAAATGTAATTAGTTATCCGTGTATGCATGCATGCTTTATTACTATATAAAAATGTATAAAAATATTGTATTAATTAAGTGTCCTACAATGAAAATTATTTCACTATCTATAAACAGTATGCTTTATAAGTATTTTTAAAATCTGTTTCACGTTAAAATTACATTATAATTAATCTTAATTTATTCATCATTGTCATGATACAGAGCTAATTTGCACATATAATTATTTTATTCTACAAATAAATAAAATTTATTTTAATAAATATACCAAAAAATATTATCCAGCTACATGTACATATAATAATAATATTTATTTATATATAATATCACTTTAAATATTAAAAATAGATAATATGAACTTTAATTAGTATGATATCTTTTTACTAGTACATATATTATAATTTTATGAAAAATGCAACAATTCCTAAATACTTTTTTCCTAGATAAAGTATTTTTGCATTTTTATAATTTAAGAAATATATAAATTAAATTTAGAAATCAATATGTCAATTATAACTTTTTTTATATTTTATATTAATATAAATAATTTACACATATATATATATCAAGTTATAGATTAAAACAAAACCAAAAAGAGTGAATTAACGCATGCATGCAATTATATATTATTTTTTCTTTATTATTAATTAATAATTATATGTTAATTAGTAGGAACCTCATTTTCTTTTAAGATAATTAAATAAAAATTATATCTATACGAAATAATACTGTACCTCATAACAATTATTATGCATACAGTTATAAATTTGGGTAAAGAGATAACACAAATTCATCATTAATAAATATATAAATACGATTATAATTCGTTACAATGGATATGCTATAATAATTGTTAAAAATAAATAAAAAGCAAATGAACAACTTAAAATAATTAAAACATATATTATAAGATTTATATGCGCAACATAAAATATGATCAACATCAATGAAATAATTTATTGGATATATATAATGATGTTTATATTACAACTAAATTATAAGAAAACTTTGAATAATAATATAAATATGTTTCACATGGAACTGAATTTCTTATAAATACATTGTGAAATTTTTTAATACCTTTCCTATAAATTAAAAAATATGTTACTTGCATTTAACTTAATTTTCAATAACAGTTTTAGTGATGTACATGTAAGTGCACACTATTAAAATATTGTTAATATTTCATTATTTATGGAGTATCTTTATAAATTTATAAAAAATAATATATGTTTTTTCTAATATATATGTATTTGATTATCTCTTATACACGTGGATATATGTAAAAGAACGCAGGGATAAAATTCATAATATATAAGAACACATTTGATTTTACTATTTTGTTTCATAATGAGTATACATGAATTTATAAAATAAGTAATAAATAAAAACTTAGCATTTTAATAAATTAAATTTAAGGGGAAATAAACTTTATAACTTAAGTAAAATGAATTTTTCAATTTTTCTTCAAGTATAAAGAAGTATGTACTTCAATATTTCTTTTTCGTATGTAATAAAAGTAAAACACATAATATTATATTATTACATTGTAATGAATTAACTTGTACAAATTGCATTATTATACAGTTCATTATTAAGCTTTAGCATTCTATATCATACAACTTCAAATGATTAATACATAAGAATAATAAATTGAAATAAAATCAATATAATACATAAATATAAATATGAATTAATTACATAATACTTAAATATATATCAATAAAAAAATATATATTTCTAATACAATAAATCTATTATAATTATTATAATCTTATTATATGTAATGACTTCTATTAACTATGACTTTAATATAAATGGAAAATTAATAAGATACTAAATGCATTTAATATACATTTTAAGTATACTGCTAATAAATTGAATGGAAAATTCATAGAGTATTTTTATGAGAGTTTTTTTCACCATAAATCCAGGGGTTTCTATGTACTTCTATTTTTTTTATTATTAAAACACTCAGTACTATGAATAAATAAAAGGGATGATATATTTATTTAATATAGAATTATGTCAATTAAAATGTTTATTTAATTTTATATTATAAATACATTATAAATTATATAAAGGGTATATAAAAAAAAGGTAAAATAGAGAGATTCTAAGGAGATATATTAAGAATTCGAGGGAATAGATACATAAATGTGCTTTAAATAATTCAGATAACTGTTGTTCATAATAGTTTTTAAATATTTATGCTTTTAATAAATTTATGTCGAATTCTTATTTTTACATATATTTTATAAAAAATAGGGAATAAAGCTTTATGTTATATTATGCATTTTTATTTAGGTTCTTAAAAGACGTTAAGAAATTTATAAGATAGTTTAATTTGAAATAATATATTTTGATACATATAAATTAGTTATTATTTTAAAACATTAAATTATCAGTCATGATAAGAAAAATATAATTTAGGGGAAAATATTTCTTTACGAATCAATTTAACAAAGTGGATAGGAAATACCCTATAAAACATAAAAAATATATATTTTTGCAAAAATGGTTTTGTTCTCACGAAATAATTATTATAGGAATTATAAAATGTATATATTAATGATTATTTTGATAAAGACCTTTTTCTCGTTATTTATTCAATATTTATTATTATGTACGTTATTTTAATTGTTTTCCTTATTGAGTTTTTATATTCTTTTGTACGTGTATTTAGTTACTAATGATTATTCATATTTTTTTATAATGAAAATATTTTTAATGAATATTAATATTTATTACAATATATATAAAATAAAAAAAAAGAAATTCTAAAAATGGTAAAAATGTTACATTAACCATATTTTGAAAAACAATATATATATATAATTTTTTCTAATATTTTACGCTTTATGAAATCTAATACAAAATATGTCCTAAGAAATATGTATATTTTATAAATTCTTATTCTCCCTTAATATTCAGGACAAGGATTTAACTGTGTTGCCTTCATTTAAATTTTACTCAAAATTAGATAAGGGAAATAAAAATCTATTATACGGACATCATGATTTTTTTAAATTTTTTATTCAACCTCGATTAGATACCTTAGAACATATGTCTAATATTAAAGAAAATCTATTAAGTGCTTTTATTTACATAGCAAATATGAGACCAGGGGATGATCAATATAATGAACGTTGGAATTATTTGTTCTACTGGATGGGGGAAAAAGTATATGAAAACATAGAGGATATTTCAGATTTTTCCCTAAATATGGATATAATTAATAGATTAAGAAAAAGAATGCATAATAATGATGAAGAATACAATGATTATTTCTTTAAGATTAAAAAAAATGAGTTTATAAATTTGAAGAAGTTATATGACTATTCTCAAAATTATGATGCCATCAAAATAAAAATTGATGCACCCGATTATGATTGTAGCCGCGAGTACAATAATTATATTGTTGAAAATCATGATTTATATAATACGATAAAAGTAGAATGTGTATTAGACACAACATCTTATTGCAAGCTTTTTACCAACATTACAAAAGATACACTTGCAAAAAAAAAATCAATATTAAACTGTCATGGTGCAAAGGATACCATTTCCTATGAAGAAGGGAGGCGGCAGAGACTATCAGATTTGGCAGGCGAAAGTACCCCTACAAATTGGGGCAATCCTACAGCAATAATTTTACCAGTTTTGGGGATATTCATAATTTTTTTCCTATTGTATAAAGTAAAACACATATTGTAAAAAAAAAAAAAACATAGCATGTATTATCATTAGTATTACATACTCATAAGATATTCATAATTTAAAAGTAAATATGTAATGCTTCTTTCATATTATATTAGTTTACTCCACTTGGAACATGGATACGTGCACATTTCGTAAGAAAAAAAATAAGCCGCTGGGACGCAGATGCAGAAGAAACTATTGACGAAACATTAGAAGAAAATTATAAATCTGAGGATGACAATTCACTATTGAATATGCATAATATAGGTTACAATCCCATAGATTATAGATGATAAAAAGGTAATACTCAGAAGAAATTGCTTCATTTCACTTAATATTAGAGAAATATCAATGCAAAGAAAATAAAAGTATAATTTTATAAAAATAACAGATAAAAGTATATCATTGTATAAACAAATGAAAAAAAAATCATGTCAATAAAAAAAGCACAATGCATAATATATTTCTGTTCAAGACTTATGCAAATGTACCAATATATAAAAGTAGTAATACAAGTAAAAGATATTTTTACATAAAAATATTTTTATAAATACGAAAAATAAATATGTTAAATATCATAATTTAATAGAGCATTATTATATCATAAGAGCTGATGAATTTACACTTTAATAAAAAATCACATGTATTATGTATGTTATATATATGAAGAGATTTAAATAAAATATTGCGTTTTCCATTATAAATATTTTACATAAAATATAAACCTATTACATACTTTAATTAAACCAATGGGTAAAGTCATATTTAATTTAAAAAATCAAAGAGATGATAATAGAATAATTGCTTTAAAAAAAGTTTAGCTGAATAAGAGATAAATAATTCCTAGAATAGGTAAAATAATCAGAGAGAGAATTAATAACAATAGTAATTGCAAAAATGTATATCATCATTATATAATAATATATAAGAAAGTGATAACGTTACAGTTATTCCGGAATAAAAATTATTATGACATATATAGTTATGTAGTATAAAATAATATCTTAAAATTAATATATATAATTGATTTTATTATTCATATATTAAAATGAATATAAAAAGATGTTAAGCTAAGAAGAGAAAAAACATATTACTTAAATTACGCGTAAACGGAAAACATAGTATTACTAATTAAAAATATGTGTTTCATCAACTGTATAACATATTAACTAAAATATTTAAAATAAGCCATATTTAAATTATATTAAAGAGGAATTATATTTTTTATTAACTGTGAGATACATATCAACACAAAATTATATAAACTACATAGTATTTGTGACATAACGTCATGGGAACAATATATATGAGCTTTAATTTTATCATTTTTTTTTTTGTTATAAAGATGTAATATGTTTCCAGAACGTATCTATTACGATGGAATGAAAAAATAGGATTTTTTTAAGTTTTTACAAATATTAATATAGATATAATAATTTTAATTAAAAATTCATAAGAGAAAAATGAAAAAAACTATACGAACAAAATAGTGAATTAAAAGTAAATGCAGCTTTCCGGAAGCGTGCATATTTTTCTTTAACTTCTTAACTTAAAATATTTGTAAAGTATGGAAGATATTTTCTCCATTAGAACATATATTATGTAATTATAAAAAATATAAAAAAATATATTTATACAAATTTTTATAAATGAATTTATTCGTTTATAGATAAAATTAAGGGAACATATAAGTGCACCTTATTGATTTCGTATAGATTATTAAGAAATATTCGCAGACTGTAAAATTCCAAAAAAAGGAAAAAATACAAAAATAATATAAAAAGATAAATGTACTGGTTTCAATCAAAATAATTTCAATTTTTTAAATGATATAAATTAATAAACTATTGCTTTAGCAACTTAATATATTGAGATAATTTTTCGCAAATTTATATTTTATATATAACATATATATTTTTTTTCTTACTTTAACATTTGTAAACAAATAACATCTTTAGAAAAACATATATACATTATTATTTTAAAAGAAAGAAAAAATTATTTACAATATTTTATAAATTCTTAATTTTTATAATAAATTGGTACTGTTCTGTAGTTATAATAAAATTGAATCATATTTATATTATCCAAATAAATAAAAAATCGATAATCTTCTTAGAGATTCTACGATAGATTACTTAAATTAATTCAATTATTATTATAAAAGAATTAGTGTACTAGAAGTTTTTCTATTTTTTCATTTTAATATATATTATCCTATATATATGACATTATATTACTGTATTATTAGAAATACATAAATATAAAAGATAAATTGAATAGTATTAACTCTAAAAAAATATAAAAGCATACTCTGTAGGGAAAAATAAAGGCAATCAAAATGATACTATTCATTTATTTACAGCTTTTCCATGCCAATTATGACAATAATTATGGTTAATATTATTATTTAATAAAAATTATTATAGAAAGTCGTTCTTATCATTACCAAAAATTATTTTATTATTTGTTATATATTTAATATATCACAAAATTTCTTTTATTTGTCTTTAAAGCGTGCATCTAAATTATATGTTTTTTACATACTACATGAAAAAATAAAGTTTTAACACCATACTTATATATTTAGGAAATATATTTATTTTTATATTTTTCTTTCTTTGACATTTACGCATATAAAAAAGAGTATTTTATAATTTATTTTTCATTAGTAATTTATTTAAGAGAAATACATTTCTTAATTCATTTAGAATCTCCGAGTTTAATCCATTATTATAATAAACTAAATATGTAATTTTATTGCACATATAAATAACACAATATTTTATCCTTATTATTTTATAACTTTTTTTATTATAAATATTGAAATTTTAATGTCATTATATATATTGTAGAACACATTAATTTAAAATTAATTTTGAAAATTTTAAATAATGAATTAATTCTTATGCATGCCTTAACCCTGCAACGTATTTCAAATATTGGAATTATATAAATACATTATAAAATCCATTATAACAAAGTGCACATTATTTAATAATCATTCACGTAATCAATAATTTAATTATATATATCAAAAATACTGACTTACGTTGTCATAATACAAATAAAATTAAATTTTAAAACATTTGTTAGCATTTATGCATTACCTCGTAAAAATAATCATACGAAAATATTTATACATAAATATATAGTATCCCGAAGGTTTAATATCCTAAATATACCATATATGTATATACACTTTCTATTATATTTTAAAGAAATAGTTGTAGAAGATAAGGGAGCTATTAATTCATTTTTTCACTTATGGAAAAAAATATATTACTGTTAAGTTGTAGATTACTTAATATTCAGGGAAAAATTCTGTTAAAAATCAAAACTAGAAAATAAGAAATTCTTTATTTATTGTTCCTGTTATATACAAAAAAAAATGTAAATATTATAAATAAATATATTATGTTTAATATATAAGAAACAGCATGTAAGTATTCATTTTTGTAAAAATTTCCAATAGTATATATTTTTTTTAGTAACAATAAATTACTATAGTACATCCTTTTCTAGCAATTTTATAATTCCTACTTTTTATTTTCTTAACATTTACTTATTATATTACTATTTATAAATATGAAAAGGATTTTTCATTTTTGTTTATTCTGTTATGCTGAAAAAATGAAGGCACTATAATATACTTCGTAACTGAAAAATACATCATTATATAAACCTAAATTTCATTTTGTTCAAACGGAGAAAAATAAAGAAAATTATTTTACATTTGTGAGTTCTGTGCTATATACAATAAAATTTAGCTTTAATTCGCAAAATTTTTTGATAAAATACATATTTTATACAGTTAACAATTTTCTTTTTTTATTTTTGTAAATTCGTATTATTAATTTTTTTTATTCATTTATAAATATTAAAAATTTTTTCTAATTACTTTAATTAATATTTATAAATAGCACATATCGTATTATAATGTTTTATTTAAACTGAATAATATATCATATTTTTTATTATTTAAATGATGAAAGGAAAATAATAATCCATACCAAATTAATTTTTTAAATAAAATAAATATACATTTTAATGTATATAAAATATTTTCAAATGGCAAGAGATCCTTATAAATGTGCTATCTCACGTTCTTTTAAGTATATATATGCTAATATATTATAACTTTTTATTTTATTATTTAATGTATAAATGGATTTGTAGCACTTTTGATAAGGTGAATATATCATAAAAAGTTGTTTGCTACTGCATAGTAATTTTAATCGTTAGTATATAAGCCTATTTTTCATTATATTAATACCTTATTTAATTATGTTTAAGAGAAATTATTACAATTATTACTTATACATTCTAATCATATATGTAAATTATAGAATAATTATTGGGAGGGAAAATTATAGTTAAATTATGATAATAATTACAAGTAAAATTTTATCTATTCCTATATTATTTCTTTTTGAGACTCATGAATACAATTTTATTTAATCCTAAATTTATATATATCATTTAATTCATTCATCATAATACATAATGGGGGTGGATGAGGATGGAGTAAATGATGATAATATCCATGGGGACACTTATGTACATTAATATTTTTTCTTATTATTTTCAAAATATTCATGAACATTCTGTTAATCTTGAAATCTGTTAAATACATGCTCATTAAAATATAAATTTATCTATTTCTACATAATAATTTTTATTTGCAGTATTTTTCATTGATCTCATTTCTTAAATATGAAAATGAATTTAAAAGTATTACTGAAGGAAGTATTCCTGCAAATGTGCATAGGGTGAATTGTGAAGATGTTAGCAAAACTCATTTTTCTAGTAATGTCTTCAGTGATCCTTGTAATAAGGTCGCAAAATATTTGTATTTTATAAAAGAGAAACAAGAGGAAGACTACGATAACCGCTGTAGGTATTTGAACTACTTACTAAATACAAAAAGCGAATTTAAAACATTTTCTAATAAAAAATGTTCAGAAATGTTTGCTGCATATAAAGCAATTTCAAGCGAATTAGAAACATGCAATTTAAATATTGGCTGCATATCTGAAGAAGACTTGAGAAAAATAAAGAAACTACATAATCTTCATAACTCTTTTAGTAAATTGGAAGAGTTTATAGAACAGAACAATTGGCAAATTGATAGTACAGCTGAAGAATTCGCTGAACTTTACAGAAATGCTACTATTGCTTGTCAACCTGATAATTCTGAAGATTATTGTGTAGCATTAAAAGAATTTGAAATATTATGTGATCATCATGTCAAATCTAAAAACTGTTCGGAAATAGCTGAACTAATGAAATACCAAAGGAAGATTAACAAAGCCTTTAAAATTGTTGTTCCTTGTATTATGATATTATGCATTTCTTTCTTTTTATATATTTTGCATAAAGTTAATAACTATTATATACGAAATTTTTCATATTCACAACAGAATATGAAATTCACATACACAAAAAAATTATTATTATAAAGATTATAATTTTCTAAACCATTGTTTTTTTTCTAAAATGTAGTTTACTTCTTTTGGATCATGGCTTAATGCTTTTTTGATAAAGAATAAAATAATTCCACATAATATGAATGAAGAAGTAACAGATCAACTTTTTAATTATATATATGAAAACGAAGATAGAGACAACACGTGCAGTTCACACCATATAGGTTACCATTCAACATGATATTTCTGATAATAAAAAGAACATAGTATTAGTTAAATACGTATATATTATATTTTCAATATGATAAGATTATTCTTTTTTTAAATATATAAAAAATCAACAAAAATGTATATGTAATGAACAAGCGTAAAAAAATATGAAAAGCAAAGTATTACAAAAATAACATCAAATATATGATTTTAATATAATATATAAACAAAAGCAATAATTTTTTCATGATTTTAAACAAGACTATTACTTAATATATTTGTAAACAGCTATCTTATCAAATAAATTTAAAACTTGACAACGGGAATCCATATGTTTATTAGCTCTATAATTCATATATTTTCAATAAAATAAAATTAAGAAGAAAATATATATATATGTCATATTGTATTTGTCATTAATAAATTTGGTGTACAGAGAGAACTATAGTGTTAATAATAATACTAATTCCTAAAATGCATATTCTTCTCTGTAACGTAAAACACTGATCGTTATATTATAATATATTACCACACTGTACAAATAGCACAACGCACTACAAAGATAATGTAGAAAACAAAATCGTATAAGTTAAAAATAGTGAATAATTTAAAATATTGTAAATGTCCTAAAAAATGGATATTAAAAATAACGACGTAAAGGAGTGAATTACATATATACTACAAATACAAGGAAAAATATAAATTACATTCTTACATAACTATATAGCATGCACTCCTTGTTAATAAGGGTACAAATATTTAATACAAAAGAAATAAAAAGTACAATTTAAATATTTCTTTAATGAAATCCTTAAATATTTATGTTTTTCATATATTAAATATACTTCATAACTTTATGTGAAAAATAATAATTTCATAAAGTTAGAAGAACTAGATCCAAGTTAGCTATATAACATTTTAGCATGGTCATGTTTTTTAAGATATTTCTTAATAATAATTTTATTTTAATTAAATCTTTGTAAAAATAATATATATAATTAGTATATATTTGTTAATGATTATTTCTTATAGAACATATTTAAAAAGAGACAATTATAAAAATAAAACATATTAATTAGAAAAAAAAAATTTTAATATTATAATATTTTCTTTTACTTAATTACCCTTCTCAAAATAGATACAATTATTTCATATATATATATTATTGAGGAAATAACTTATATGGGCAAGTATATACCCGATATAAGAAAAACGTAAAAATAAATAGAAATGTTATTTAATAAGTGCGAAAACATAAATATTCAAAAGTTAATATATATGAATTATCATATAAAAAAATTAAACTATATAATAATAACTATGCACAAAGTAAACATTTATAAATAAACAAATTAATGAAATTTATTATGAAATATAATATTATTAAATATCAAAGCACAATTAGATGAACATATAAGGAAGGTAGTTCTGGTTAATAAAATAATAAGAATAAAATTGGCTAAAAAGAAAATTATTTAAAGGCGTAAAAAATATACAAAAAAAAAATATAAAAACGAAATTTGTAAATCAAACTTTACATTAACAAATTAAATGTAATATCTGTTTTATTTTTCTCATATTTATTATAATTTAGAATATTTTTTTATTTTCTCATAAGTGACCATATCGTTATAAAAGCATACCTAAATTATTCTTTTCTACGGTTAGAAATGTAATTTAGATATGTAATTTTATCATCCTTTTTTTAATATAAAAATTTTTAATTTATTTCATTATGGTGCATTACTCTATTTATTTTGTTATGTGAGATAAAATAATATTTTACTTTTCAATTTAAAATTAAAAATTTACTTATCTATGCATAGGCGTAAACATCTCATAGAGGAATAGTGCTATCGATTCAAAGTAATTATATGTAATTATTCCTATTTAATAATATGTCTTGTTTTTTATTGCATACATATTTAAGCGCCTGGTTGATAAACGTATATACGTAACTTTAACTAGAAGTACATATTGTAAGTATTCAATATATTATCAATTAATATTTACTATCAATAAGGGTTAAACTAAACACAAAAAAAAAACATTAGTTTTTTTATGCCGTATTCTATAAACACTATTTGATACTTTTAATTTTATAAGACGATACCATTTTTATAACTCGAATTCATTTTTATATCACTAAATGATTTTTATAACACTGAAAATATTTTAATGTTTGGGGTTTCACATCCTAATAAACGGGTTAACCATATGCAAATTAATTAAACCATTACGATACAATACAATTATTAATAATAGCAAATACATTGAGGATAATAATATTTTCTATTTTTTAATTCTTTCATATTTAAATATTTCTACAGAAGTAACAAATTTTAAACATGAATAATTTTAGATAAATATACGTAAATATAATGATATATATATTTTTATTTTAACGAATATTCGTTATATAAGTTTTAATAAAAAGGAAAAATGTGTAATTATGCAATTTATAATAGAGTATTCATTTTACCTTTGTACATTTTTTAATAGATAATTCTCTTACATCAATTTTTACATAACTATTTTTATAATAACTCTTGCACTATTCTATTAAGCTATCATGGGCTGATTATATGTTATTATATTTCTTTATATTTAATTAATGCAATAATATTGCATTTGCAGTTATGGAATCACATATGAGATCTGTATAGGCACTAATTATTCTATTTTACAATTCAAATATATCTGATATAAGTAGACTTTTATTAAGATGGAAGATGTACTTTTACGCTTAATTTGAGATTTATGTATTACAATGTCATATTTAAATAAAATAATATATATTGTAGAACTCATTTTACAAAATATTCATACATATATATACATTTATATATTTTATAATTTATATTTTATTTTTAATTCATAGATTAAAGAAGACGAACATACACCATCTAAGTTTTACAAAGAATTAGATGTAGAGACATATATATCCAGATTGGATGGATTAAATACACGTGGTATTATTAATGTACTTTGTAGTGATTCTGCTGTTAAAAATCTTTTAGCTAAAAGTCTTAGAAATATTGAACTTATACGGACAAAATATTCTGACAGTGCTGCAAAACGTTGTAGAGATGTGAATTACTGGTTTGATAAAAATATAGAAAATAGAAAGTCACAAAAAGAATATGAAAATATTTCCATCTGTGCAGTATCATTATTTAACGAGATTCAATGGAAAAAAGTGAATAACGATATTATCTGTAAGAGAGAACAAAGTAAATATACAACAAAATTAAATGAATTAAGGAAAAAATTGGATGATTTCTGCGAAATCAGGGATAGTCTCCGATGCACCATGTTGAAAGGCTTTGATGATTGTTTACAGTACAATAATTATATTGAAAAGAAAAAGAAAGATTTTTCGCTTGAAACAAATTTATGCAAAGAAAATAGTTGCAAAATTGATGAAAAATGTACACTTCATAATATAGATGTTACTTTCCCTAGTATAAATTGTTATGAATTGCATAATGTGAAGAAAGGAGATCAAAAAGAACCCATAGCAACAAATTACTCGTCACTTGAAATTGGATTCTTTCTTATTCTTTCATTTTTAGCAATTTTTCTTATTTCCTTATTCTTATCTAAGGTAAAATAAATGTATTATTTATGTATTTAGATACTTCTAACAAAATTATAATAATTTGCCTTCATTACAAATGACATCATAAGACAGTAATTTTTACTAATGCTTAATTTTTCTTAATCTAATAGATGACACCTGTGGGATCTCTGATACGTAATTATTTAATAAGGAAAAATATAATAAAAAAGAAAATGAATGAAGAAGAGTATGACGAATTATTACAATATTCCTTCGATTCTGAACCACCAGATTCAGTTAGAAGAGGATACTATGTAGATTACACTCCCCTAAAAAATTAAATACGTAGAAATGATAACTAATAACATTGGTATAAGAAACACTAACTAAAAAAGAATTTACAAATAGAAGTAAATATATTAAGATGTAGAAGCAAAATAAAATGTAAAGTCGTAAAACACTAACGTAAGTGGAAATATAGGTTACTGATAAAAATAAAGGTATGTATAACTATTTTAAGAACAGACAATTTCGATTAAGGGTTGGGCGAAAAAATAAATAATAATAATAATTATCTTCTACAGTTCATTTATTGAAAATATAAAATTGCAACAAAAAAAAAGCGCATAGTAAACATTTAACTTGTTTCAGAAACTAAAAATTAATATGCTCTTTATAAAATATAATAACAAAAGCCAATTAAAACCAATAATTTAGAATACCCTTGTGTTCTTATAAAAAAAAGAATAATAGAATTGTTTGATTATATAAAGAATAAATATGAAAAGAAATATTTTTTTTTAAAATGATGAATAAGAATGCGATTTCGACATCGCCGAAAATTGAAAAATACCCTAAATCCTATAAGCAAAAAATGTATACAAACAATATAGGAATTTTCATTATACATTTTTTCTAGTTATAGAATGTGTTATATTTTTATATACCTTTTAGGTTCATATAATATTTCACCTCCAAATGTTACGGTTTAAGCTTAATAAGTAAGGGTACATGGGAAAAAATAATAATCCAAAGTATATAGCAGCTTATTAATTAAAAATATAATACATTATTGTGTATAATAGATAAAGAATAAATGTCGACACTCACAATTTTCACTTTTATGTATTATGTATGATTCTTTCCTATTTATTATATAAAGATTAGGTTAAGAATAAAAAATATCTTATATCTTCCTAAAATTTATGGATATAAAGTAGAAATAATAAAAAGTATAAATTGAAAAAAGGTTAATTCAAATGAAGAATAAAAAATTATAATTAAAAAGAAAGCATCTAACCAATTAAGAATAAATTATCAAAAAATTTAGAATAGTAAAGAACTAGTACAATTATCAATATTTTTCTAAGGCAAATCGTTTTCCTATTATGTAAGTGTATTCCAACATTATATTAATAGGATAAATGGAGAAAAATATAATATTCTATGCAAAGATAAGAAATTTTTATTTAATTTATGTAATATGTATTTATAAAATGGAACATTCCGTAAAGAGAATGATAAATATGAATTATCATTGTTAAGATAAATAGATTAATGAAAGAAATAGGAGAAAATTTTGGCCACAATTAATATCATTTCTTTTATTAAATTGTTTTGTACTTAATTTAGTTCACTATATAATAAATATTCCTATATATAAATGTGCACGCTATAACACAGACATTTACAAAAATGAATAAAATGAAAACAAATTACATGTACTTTCAAATTCAATAGGAACCATAGCATTAATTAAAGATGTTTCTCATAATTGATCAGTAAATTTCAATAAAAATTTGATATAATATTTTAATTCAAGTATTAGAAAACTTTTTGTTTTCTAAAAGTGCATAAAATTATTCACTTACAGTTAAAAAATAAAATCATTAAAGCATAAAATATTTATACCATTAATTGTTATGATTATTCCATATATGTTCATGTTGATTTATATGCATCTCCCGTTAAAAAACACTAACAAAAAAGTTTTTACTTGATGTATACTTTACATGAAATTTCATTTATTCACTTATATAATACGGTTTTCCTTTTAACGGATTAATTGTATATATAAAACAAAATCACGCACAAATTGAATTTTATTAATGATGAATTAGAAAAATTTATAAATATTATTTTTTATGTGTATCATATGTTCTATTTTTTACAAATTGTAAAAAATATAAATAAATAGTAATATTTATTTTTAATTATGTGTAATGGTTATTCAGTTCCGGATAACTTTTTTTTTTGGATTTAAGAATACATTTTCAAACGTGCTCATAATAGTGATATTAATAAATTAAAATTTAAAACTTTTTTTCATTTGGTTATATAATTTTACATTAAAACTTTTATAATTTTAATCTGTTTTTAATAATCGAAGAAATAATTCATGAATTATATTAATGGATTAATAAAAAAATATAATTAGTATTTTAAAAACATTATTCAATAACAATTTTTTGGATAAAATGTATATAATAAACTATTTTTTCACTCTTCTCATAAGCATACTAAAATTTTCACAGCATTCTTCCGCAAAATGTATATTTCTAATTATTATAATGTGCTAAAAATAACAAAAACCTATCTGCAGCAAAAAATGTCAATTAATCATTTTCTATGTTTTACAATGTCTATGTAATATTTAACAAAAAAAAAAAATGTATATTTTTTTATCTCATCCATTTTTCAATAACCAATTTCCCATTTTTTACATTCTTGCAATGAATACACTACTACTCGTTCATGTATTAATAATGTATATAAAATAATAATAGAAGAATTTAATAGTTATTAAAAAACTGGTTCTGCTATTATAAATGTACATGAATAAAAATTATAAATAAATATTCTATTACTAGTAAAAATTTATCAATAAAAATAGATTAAAATTATATCTCACTATTAACGTTAACAAATTTGGATGATTTTCAGATGCATAAAATATAATGAAATTATAAACAATGGGAAAACTAATTATATATTAAACAATAAAATATATTCAATGTAATAAAATAAAGCTAATATTAACAAGTAATAGTCTTAGTTTTTATGCGATGTATATTTATATTTACATAGTTCCATAAAGAAATACGTAAAATGTTAACAAAAGAGAACAATAAAAGAAAGTTCGATAAAAATATCTTATCCACAATACATAGTATATAACTCTATTGTAGAGTTTGATGCATACATTAGAGGCTAAGTAATACCAAAAATATATCAACAAACGTACTATTATTTACAAATTAAAAAGGTTAAAATGTTGATAGAAAACATTAAAATATAACGGTTTAATATGTTCATAACTATATTAGATAAACATTTATTTAATATACTTCCTGCCCGTATATGTGCATATGTTCAATAGGAGAAAAACATTCATACTAATTTGATCAAGTGTTCAGCAGTTATAAAAGGATCAAATTATATCTCCTTTCAATTTTGCTAAAAAAAAAAATAATAGCATACAAATAGTACAATGGATAAAATACTCATATTTAAAATAAATTTAATAAAATAATCGAATTAAAAGGAGTAACTTGAATTTTGATAGACACTGTTGTAATAATATTATTCTCCTTCTCGCACTTATTAAAGAACATGCAATACACCGTTTACATATGTAATAATGTATAAGCATGTATATCAAGTTCTAAAATTATTATGATGCAAACCCAGTATATAGCAATAAGAATAAATATAACAATATCGCAAACAATATTAAAATAAAGCTAATTTTAACCGGAAAAAATAAGGAAACATTAATATGTTTTAAAGTTAGCAATATACGATGGTTTACTCCTTATCCCTTAACCTATTTTTTTTTTAATTAGCAAAAGTAAAATGTTTCATAGATAAATATTATCATAATATATATACTTTTGCAAAAATGCCATAATTTTATATTATATTCAATGTTTTCTAATTTAATTATTTGGGGAAATTTTTGTTTATACTAAAATTAGAAAAATGAATAATTTAAATTGTTATATACCACAATTTTAAGAAAATTATTTTTGATTTAAAAGTTTTTTATTATTATACTTTATTAGAGTCATTATTAAAATAATACTCCAAAAAAATTAGTGTATGAGGTAATCTATAAATGTATATATATTAAATATAACTTATGTTTTCAAAGAACTATAATTATCAATAGACTATATATATAAATTAATACTTTACACCTAAACATTTTCTACTTTTATATTTAATGATATGCACCATTAATTATTATTTTTTATTTTATTCGAAATAAGAACAGAAATATTAACATTTCATATATACATATATATATATTTGTTGTATTACACACTATTTTAAAATTAATACTGAGAAGTACTTTGAACTAAAATGCATTCATTCCAATAATAAATTAGTAAATAATAGTACAATTGTATTAGTAATTTGTGTCCCATTTTAATTCATAAAGTATAATAAACATTCAAAACCATTACTTAATTTTTGTAATAAGCACATTTCAACATTTGAAGGAATCTTTAAAAATGACATTAGTATATTTCCATATATTTTTTAATGATTATTTATGTTAAAAATAATTATTTATATTATCACAATTCAGTACAATATTAGACATTTTCTTCAGAACAAGCATTTGATATTAATTAGTTTCACCTTCCCATTTTATTTTTCAGTATGCTACTTCAGAAGATTTAACTTCAATCAAATTTTATAAAAAGCTCAAGGAAGAAGGTAATAGTGAAATTTATATTACTAACTGTAAAGCAGAAACAAAAATAAAGGAAGATCCTCAACTCGTTAAACTTTGTGCCAAGACTATAAAAAATTTTAAACTTATTGAAGAAATTAAGGAAAATTATAAAATTAAGGATAAACCATGTGCTGATTTGAATTATTGGGTAAGAGAAGAACTGATTAAAGATTATCACATAACAGTCGATATTGTGGACACTTTACAACAATTCATTAAACTATATACAGCATTGAATGAAATTAAGCAAAAAAATGAAATACATATAAAAGATAATTGTAATATAAATTATACTTTTCTTGATATTAAGGAGCTGATAAATAGGAAGAATGTGTACGATTATCTTGAAAATTATGAAGAACTAGAAAAAAAATATGTACAAGATAAAAATGAATGTAGTAAAGATCATTTTGATTATATTAATAAGAGCGTTGCTTTATACAAAAATTTTCAAGAATTCTGTAAACCACATAGTATAAATCAATCTAAATGCCCTGATTTCTTCAAGAATATTTCAGTATATTATGCTGAAAAAGATTTATCTAAATTAACGTGTACACTAAAGAATGAAACGCAAGAAACCGTTTCAGAGACGACAGAAGTTTCCATTCAAGCACCAGGTCCAAGCGAAAAAGGTCCAGCACAAAGTACTGGTGAACCTGATACTGATATACCTTCTGAACCTAGTTCATCTCTGTCAAATGCACTGATGACAACTGGTGTTCCTGTATTGGGATCAGTTTTCGTTTTTTCAATCTTGTATAAAGTATATGGAAACGTATATATAAAGATACCACTTTGTAACATTATTCCCATGTTTTCATTAAACACCCATGATAATATATGCAACTTATTATAAATAATTATATTTTCTATATTAGTTGACTCCCATAGGCTCGTTAATACGGAATCGATTACTAGGGATAGGAGAAAGTGTAAACCAAGTACATGATAATGCAGCTCATGAACTATGGGAAGATAGCATAGAGCCTTTGGATATAAATTCTGACAGAAGTGGATATCAAATATCTTACCAAACATTTTAAAATTAATCACGCTGAATAAATGAAAAAGGAATATTTAATTGATAACCACAGAAAATGTAAAGAAAAAACAACATAATTCTAATTTTATTAACAACACAAAAACACATAAAATTTAAAAGTGACAATATCACATGTATAACCGAATACTTATACATAGAAATTTAAAAGACACATTAAATTGGTATACTATAATAGTGCACAGTATTTAGTGCAATCACTAAAGAATTATAACGAAAAAATGATAAGCACATGCTTATAAATTGAGCGAAATTTATGCTAGAAAGAAAAATTCCTAAATAATATTGAAGACACTATACAAAGTATTCTCCTTGATATACGCTATAACTTTGACTAAGAATAATTACATAATAAATAAAAACTTGCAGTGCATTTTTTGTAGTACATATTTAATAAATCATATAATTCTTATATAGAACATATTCAACATTGCAGAAATAATTATTTTTTTTTTTCATGCTTCCATAACAGAATACACATTAACACAAATAAAAATTCGAAAAGTTAAATTGTTTCATGTACATATAACAGATTTGGTTAAACGCTGACTCCAAAGTGTAATTATTCGTATGACCATACCTTATTGAAGATATATAGAAAAAAGAAATTACAAAAAATTAATATAGAGAAATATGCACAAAGAACAATAATACTATATATTCACTAATATATTCTTATTAAATGTGCTCGCAATACAAAAAATAGGAAGTGCTTTTATGATATTTCTAATGCACACCAAAAAAAGAAGCGAATATGTCCAAATTTTAACATAACGTCCGTTAATGATGCAAACATATTTTTGTTATATTTATTAGAAAACAATATTTATTACTTATTTAATTGTATAATTAAAAAAATGACAGTGCAAAAAAAAAAATTATCATTGTTGGTAATACATTGGTATAATAGTAAAAGTATAAAAATAAATGCGAATATGAGCCTATGGAAAATAATTCACAAATATTATACTATATGTACAAGTTCATGCTTCTTCTATAGAATAAACTTATGCTAATAGAATAATTTTGTTTTAGAGAATAAATTATTATCACTTCTAAACTTTTCACTTTCTTATCTTTTTCATCTCTCCTTTATGTAATAATATATATATGTGCTTAATAAAATCGTAGGCCTTGCTTTACATACCTATATATAAAATCACAAATTTATTTGTTTAACCTTGTTTTGTGGATTTCATACAGACAATTTAAGCTAAATTATATCTATGATATGTTTCCTTATACTTCTAATTAATTCGGCATAGTTTTACACTATTTTCTACGCAGTATCATTTTTTTAACTTTGCACGTTAACTTTTATGTAATAACTATTTAATAAAAAGAGTAAGGATAATAAAAGTTAAAGGGTAATACTATTTGAGTATATATGTTATGTTTATTCTTATATTTTTTTAATAGAGAATAACGAATTGCATTGTCTGTATTTCTTTTTTTGAACACGCTATGTATGCTTAATTTTTGGTGTTTTTTTTTTATTTTTAGAATATTTTTATCTTTTCCTTTTGTTTTATAAGACATTTTCTTTCTTGTAACTACTTTCTAATATTATTTCTTTAGAAAATTATAAATTACTATATCACAAATAGGGAAAAGTAAATATTATTTAGTTAATTCGTCACTTTCTACCATTTTAATATATTAGAAAATGCACAAAAATATGGATTATACATTTTTATATTTTTTTTGATAATCCAAAATTTCATTGTAGTTTAACGGTTTATTGATCTCTCAAACTAAAATATGTGTAAAAAAAATAATTAAGCACTTTCAGTTTAATTATAACTTCTTTAATAACATTAATCCAATCACTGCCTTTAAGACATAAAAAGCGTGCACTTATAAAAACATAATATAATTATTTGATAAAGAATAAACGCAATCTCATATGTAAATTACTTATTTCAGAAAAAAGTACATCCTAATTTATAATTAAATTGACATTATTACTATACCTCCACTTTGGAGAAAATGCAAAAATAAGTATTATACACTCTTTTTATATTATTTGTAATAATAATGTTCTAGAAAAATAATAAATTTTGAAAAGATTTTTAAAATTCATACGATATGACCATTAATAATGTTACCAATAGATGCATAAACTGTACACAATGTGCATTTAAAGTAATCTAGTTTATATTTCAAACATAACCAACAACTACTGCAATATATTTTTTGCGATTTTAAATGAACACGTCGCCATTGGAGATACATGAACCATGGAATGTAAAACTGTAAATTTTATAAATGGATAAATCAACCTATTAATATAATAAAATGAATAGAATAAGAATTACAAAATTTAGAATTAATTGGTGCATACGCAAAAAATTCATAGTTCCATATTATAACCGATATGTTAATAATACATATGCAAAATTTTACGATTTACTGTTAACCAAAAGTATATAGAGAAACAAAAATTATGAATAAAAAAATATATTCTAGTATAATTCGTGGTGTACCATGTTTAAGAAAAAAAAAAAATTAAAAAATTCACATTTTAAAAATTAGTTCAATTCCTACACTGGCAGTATGATGGTAATAAAACAACTATATTTTTAAATTAATAAATATGTCTCTAAGTTTGAATATGTTTTGCCAAACTTAGCGACAGCTTAAAATTCAATAGAACATGTTAAGGTGGTTGCATATTACTTATACTTAATGTATTTTAATATAATCATATTAACATTCTGGCATTATAAAAACATTCACTAATTTTTTTTTTTGTACAAGTTTAAAAAAATTTAAGGATG
>FLRD01000631.1:0-11161 GCA_900088485.1 Plasmodium ovale wallikeri
ACACACGTATACGTTTATAAAAAATTTTTACTTTTTTTTAAAAAGTTTATAGAAAAGGAATAGGAAACATTAGAGAATGTATTAATTATTTAGGAATACAGCTTTTTATATGACCATAACTTTATATGAATGCGGTTATTTATTTTGGAATATATATATACATTTTAGGGAGTTTTTATAACACTCAAATGAAAAAGGGAAAAGTTCTACAATAGTGAAACTGAAAATACTAGATTAATTTTAGAAAACATTTTTGTTTTATTCTACATATAACATATTTTCTTCTAGTAATTTCATAAGATATATTGAAATGAATTTAATTTATTTATATTGTTATGCCATAAAAATATATATAAAGTAAATATGTAAAACTGAATAATCACTAATTGATGAATAAATCTTATGATTGTACTTAAGGAAAAATATATGTTTTAAATATTGGACATATATAATATTTTTAATAAAAACCTGATAAAATATTTCTATATTATTTATTATAGATATTCTCTCTTTGTAATGTCCTTAATAATTTATCATACTATTATTATCAAAAGTTTTTACATTGATATCTTGTAATGATTTGAACGGTACAACAGTTAATATCAGGATTCATTAAAATTTTAAGGTAATATCATAGAAAATTTTTATTTTTACTAAAATTATAGAATTCATAAACATATATGTATGGTAATTGCTTCTTCCCTTGAAATATATAAAAAGCATTTATGAAATGTGTACACATCCTTTAATATGAGAGAAAAATATTAAACTGCACTATTTATAATAAATATAAACATAAGTTATGTTAAAATGAATAATAATATTCCATAATCCCTATTATTAAATATTTAAACTAGGGTTAATTCTATATTCAATAGAGAAAGAAAAAAGAAAATACTAACAATAGAATTATAAAGAATAAAAATTGTTTTACTTGATGGTGACTGAAAAAGGAATATAAATAAATGCAATAAAAAAAAATTATTATTTTTTGACCTAGGTATTTGTTTGAAAAGAAAAGTGTTATGGACATTATATAATCATTATTATTCCTTTTAATATTTGAAGAAATATAAATATATACTATCTTAACATTTTGTATAATGCACATATAATGTACATGTGAAATAAATTAAATATATCTTATTTATATGTCTACAGTATCATTTGGTCTTATAATAATATCCAAAGTAAAATTTTTTGTTGTTGTATGTTAATATTTTATTTTAAAAAGAAATATGAAAATGTATATCTTGAATTTGTTAATAATATATTTTTCTAGTAACATTCTTTTTTAACATACACATAAGACATAATTTATTAAAAATAAAGGAAATTAGAGAAAAATTGACATGAATATATATTATTAATCGAATACTGTGATATATATATCCGCCTAAATTTGTGAAGGAATTGTTTTTTTCATATATTTACTATGTTTATTTCGCTCATTTTTGTTTAGAATTTTATTATATATAAATGAATATATATTTTATTAGGAGAAGTGATTATTTGTTTTAGCTATACAAACGGGATTAATAAAGAAGTTTCTTCATATGTGCTAAATATCGTAATTTATATTTTCATAATGAATGTCATATACTATATTCTCATTAGCAATTCTTGTTCATCTGCTTTTAATCATAATATAAGACAGTAATAATATATTAATTTTTCACCTAAATGAGAGATAAGTAATCTTGAATAAAACAGTTTAATAATTATCAATATTATTATTATGATAAATGAAACGTAAATTTATTAATGTTTTTGTTTAATATAATGTTTAGTTTTCTCATTAAAAAGGAAAAAAACATTTATATATTTGTGAAACTTAGTATCTATGATATATTCCATACGTTTTCATGATTAAACAAAATATTCGATTTTACGGACGTGAAAAAGTAGTTATATGTTCTTAAGCACGCATGAAAATCTTAATGATTTTTATTTAATATAAAATTACTATTCGTATGTTTAATTAGAGTGTAGGAACTAAAAATATACATTTTAATATTTTTAAGAATTTATAAATATTATCTTAATATATTAAAAGGTATTTATAAATGATAACAATAATACCAAAAAAAAATTTCATTTGATAAATTCACAAAATTAATAGATACATTTATTAAAATGGTATATATTTGAAAAATTTAATATTTATTATTGGTATTTCATTGTGTCATTATAATATAAATATATTAATATTTTCTGTTTTATTTTATATATTTTGTTTATATTTAATGCACTTATAAATCTTAAATTTGTAATATTGCATATTGCAAGCATATATTCAGTTCCATCAAATTAATTTTTCTTATAAATTATGCAAATGCAATATAGTAAATAATAAGAATTTAGTAAAGAAAAATAATTATATATTTTTATTTTTTCGTATTATAATTCGATTTTATTTTTGTGTAATGTAGAAGTTGAGTATGCAGTAATGAATAATAATATATGAACAAGTTTTTAAATAAAATCCAGTGTTTCATAAAATACAACAATTATAAAAGGAATTCTTTATAATATTCTTAATGTCAAAATAAAGCAAACTAAAAATTTATGTAATTTGTGCATTCACTACTTTCTGATACATTCTTTATTGAGTTACATTTTTAAATATGGAACATCAGAACTTATATTTTTTCATTAATTTTTATACATGCAAAATATGCACACTGCTTTTCGAAAATAATGATAATTAATTGTTATTTAATTCTATAACGAAAAGGAAGTTTATATAATTAACAATTTTATAATACTTTTCAATATCAGTATTTCTGCATAAAATTGATATTTTAAAAGAGAAATTTATCGAGACATATATCATTGAATTCATCACATATTAATGTGTTGAATACGTGCACTATTTTATTTTTTAACAGATAATATATCAGATGATGATGAAACCAATGCATTTTTTCCTTCCAAAAGTATCAAACTATTGAATTTTTTAGTTATGCTTAAAATTAAAATAACATAATAAAAAAGCTTTAACACTATGAGGTAAAGGTAGGTGATATGAAAATAAAATTATTACTGTAATATTGATAATTTAGCTCATAAATTCGGTATGAAATTTTGTGGAGAGAAATAAATAAATTACTATAAAATAAAATGAAGCTGCAGGGTAATTACGTCCAGCAATAATTTAAAAACATTAAGAATTTTGAAAATATGATAAAATCATTTATGAAATAAACAAATAAAGATAAAATATAATATAATAAAATGTAACATATTAATTAAATAATCAACAAATAACTTCTAAATGATTCTATCATTAATATGCTTAAAATATAAATATTTTATTTATATTACGCGTTATGCATTAATTGTGCATGTATTTGTATTATTTATCGTTTGCGTGCTAGGAAAATATTAAGCATCCTTATAAGTGATAAATAAATTGAAAAATGATAATGGTACAAAAATTATATATTTCAAAAAATAATATAGAAATATATTTATACGCATGTTATAGCAAAAATTTATATAGTATACATATAACTTTATAAATATATTTTAAAAAAAACATTATAGAATCACAAGAACTGTTAATTCACTCAAAAATAAATATTGTTAAATAATTATTATGGAAAATATGTATAGATGATAAAGTAAAAATATAATTAAAAATAATTAATACGTTATACGTGTAAAATTTATAAATATTTCTAAGTGAGATTCTATGATAACTAGTAGTCATCATCTTGACTTCTCTAAGTTTGGACACTTTTTAAATATGAAGTATATTTATAATTTCTTAATGAAGCTATTAGTAATATATTTTTAAGCCTAAAAATGTAATTAAATAAATAATATATATAAATACATAGAATAATTAAAAAATTGTCCTAATAAATCTGGAATATATGGAAAGGGTAAAATAGTGGGATAAACTGTGTATTAAATAATTATAAAATAAAAATTATAAAATACAGTATTATTAAAAATGAAAAGAATTCTCGCCAAAATCCATTTTATGAATTATTAGAATATTAATATATATTTATTTTTTTGTTTTTTAATATATACATATATTTAGTTTATATGAATTTACAATATGTCTCTAACTTTTTTAAACTGAAGTTATACTTTTTATTGTGTTAATTATAAAATAGGATAAATAACATAATGAAAAGGAAAATTTTGGAAATTGTTAATATTATCCTCTTCGTATCCAAAAGAATGAAATTAACAACGATAAAGTTTAAATTTTGCACATATTTTATTTAAAAGTATATATATATTGTGAATAATAATTCATCAGTTATTCATACGTATATTTTAATTAATGAAATAGAATTATTAATAAAATAATAATAAGAATTATATAATAATTATATACTCTAAAAAAATTTTTAATTTTTCTTTTCATATTTTCTAATATAAAATTTTATTTTATTGTATAGTAGATTATATTTTTTTCACAAATAATTGTAGTAACTATATACGACATATATATGGTATTGTAATTGTGTTAATCCCTGAATTAGAAAGTATACCTTTGAAAGAAATATTTGCACATACAAAAATATTATGTGATTGTAGTAAAAATTATATGAACAGTTCATTTGTATACATTTCCTGCATTATTTTGTGTGTATAATTATTGTTTTTTCTTTTAATATATATACATAATTCGATAGAATCTTTAAAAATGGAAAATAGGGTAAAAAATATGTTAAAACTATTAATAATATTTTTTTATTTCAATATAGCCTTCTTAATATGTCACTTTTTGAAATTATTTTCTGTGCATATACATTTAACATATATTTTTTTTATGGCATCCATTCAATTTTCAGATTAACGTTTTAAAAAACAAGTTAGAATCATTTAGTTTTGATTTAATGTTGAATAATCCAGTTACATTATGTAAGCAATGTACGTTATGTGACGGAGTAAGTATAAATAAGAAAAATGAGCCTTGGCTTAAATTTTTTTGTTATCAATTAGTAAGAAACCTAGAAACTGCTGAAACGATAAATAGTACTAATCCTGAAGATAAAAAATTAAGTCGGTGTAAAAGTTTGATTTATTGGATGTATGATAAAGTAGTAAATTCTTACTACAACACTACCATTAAAAGTAAGGAGGATCTTGTTAATGAACTTCTTGGCGTGTGGAAAAAATTTAATGATACTTCTCCACAATATGCCTTTTCTTCCAGATGCAACATTCCTGAGTCTTCAGAATTTAATAATTTAGGGGAAATGAAAAAAAAAAAAATAATGTCTGATTATTGCGAAAATTACAGTGAATTTAAAAATATATTAAAAAAATATGCAACTTATCCTAATTGCCATATTTATTATGACTACTTTAGAGATAGTTTAAGTAATTATAAGGAAATTGTTAAAGAATGTCGTGGAAATGATTTTTTTATCTATAATTGCTCACATATGTGTGATGATTCCGACCCTGAAGATCTTCTTAACAAAGGAAACTGCAGAACAATAGAAATATCAAACGAAAAAAATGACTATGTGAAGAAAGATGAATGTGAATCCTTTGTGAAACCAGCACCTGCGTTAAGTTGTGAAGCTAAAGTAGATAAAATTTCAGAATTCACATTCTCTGATAATCGAGCCATCATTTTACTTTTATTTTCATCATGGGGTATATTGCTGACATTTTTATTTTTGTATAAAGTAAATTGAATTTTCCTTTAAATGTATAATCATAATAGTTATGTAAAAATAATTTATTGTCTTAAAAAACATATTATTATAAATATAATTACATTATACATATATCATATTATTTTTTTATCTATTAGATTACACCATTTCGATCGTGGATAAATAGTAAAATAGGAAAGAAAAAAATAATAGGAGATAGTTTTAATGAACAAAGTGATGACGAAACATTAGATGACGATTATGAAAATTTGGACAGAAATATGCAAAACGCAGGCTACAATATAACGTATAATTCTAACTGGAGTTCTTCCAGATAAATTAATGCTTCATATAGGTTTAAATAAATTATATGTTATGAGAAAAAAATGGAAATACATAATATTAATAGAAATTATAAAAATTTAATATTTTATTTATTTATGTATACTTTTAATTTAGAATAAAAAAATAACAAAATGTATTTGTACAAACCGGATAATTAAATAAGAAAAATAAAAATACGACATTTTAGTGCACTTATGTGTTATTAAGTTTATTTTTATTTTTTTATTACATATATTGCATAATATTAGTGTGTTACTAAAGTGTTAATTTTTATGTCTTTTATATATAATATTGATATAAAAATTATAACGCGGTCTTTATTGAATTAGAATTATCTATATTTACTTTTAATTGCAAAAAAAAAAAAAAAAGTAGTTTTTAGTTAAAAAAAATAGAATTAATATAAGGATAATTGTGCATGGGAATTTTTTTCATCTTGTTATTACTCATTCTGATATATTATATTTTCATCTTATTGTTTATACTAGTACTTCTATTTTAATATTGTGTTGTAAATACATAAGACGATTTATTTTATATAAAAAATCAACATTCATATTTTTAAATCTATTCTGTTTATATTCGTCAGATATTTATATGTTAATAAGATATTTTATCATAAACTAATTCTTAAACGTCATATACTTGTTGATATATTTTTTTAATATTTTTTACATTATTAGTTCGTAAAATTATGTTGTATTTTTTTTATGTGGCATGTCAACAAATTTCTAGATATATCTACATATTTACTTTTATTATCATTGCTCTAAAAACTTAATAACATTTATATTTTTTCAGAGTTTTATGTATTTTTAACATCATGGTAACTTAAACGGTGTACATATTTTTCTGTATTTTTTTTTTTTGGAGATTCACATGTATGTTCTACATATTAATGTGTTTATTATTATACGTGGTATTATCGAATATTTTTTTTATTTAGAGCTGGGGCATTCAAACAGTTTAAAAAAGGAGTTAATAATTATTTAACAAGAAATATAATATATATATAACACATTGATTTGATTTTTTTTTTTTTTAATCAGCAATTAAATTATTTGGTATATTTACTTGGGAGCAGTGAATTAATATAGAAATACAAAAATTTTCCGTTTTTTTAAAATATATTTACGAAAATTTAATAGCATTCTTTACAGTACGATTGAGGCGGGTTTCATACTTCATATATTTAGAAAAGGGATATTCAACGTCTCTATATTTTATGAAAATGTGGTTTCAATATTATATATTTGAATATGTTTAAAAATTTTCAAAGTAAATAAAAGGTAAAAAGTTAATTGTATGAAAATATTAAGCTATATATTCAAACGATATTGCACCTACCTTTAATAAAATTCAAAAATTCGAATAAAAAGCCATAAAATATTATTTAATTTTATCTCTGAAATATCTGAATATATTAATCTTTTTGTAATTCTGCTTTGCATTAAATTAATGAAAATAAATAATGACATTAGGCCGCATATTAATGTCTGCATATATTGAATAATATAACACAACACAATGACATATTATACATACATTTATATTAACGTTAAATATAAAAAAATTATAAAAACACCTTTTATATAAAGATTATTACTCTCATATGTATATTATAAGCTCTATAAAAGGTATTGTCCATTAAATTTAATGTCAAGCATTAATATGAAATTAATTATACATTTTAGTTGGATCAAAACAGAATATATTTCTAATATAATAAGAATAATTTAACAATAAAAAATATTTTTACAGATAGTGCATAATAAAACACAATTTTTCCTTTATAGTTGAAACGTATAAATATAAAAACCCTTTCCTTAATAAATGCGTAGTTATAATATATAAAAATTATATATTATTTTGAAAGTATGTAAATAAAAAAAGTGGATATCCTTGTGCAAAAGATAAGATTGTAATTAAAATTCAATAAAATTTTTTAATTTAAAATATTTTACCAATGTGCTAAATTATTTCGGGTAATGTGTATTTAATAAACAATAAGTTATATTAATATATCTTGTTATATTTTTTACTTAACAATATATAATAATAGATACATATAAATTTTGTATACTTTATAAAAAAAATAAATTCTTAACATCTAAAGGTGTATATATGCAGAATGACACTGCTTTACTATATGTTCCTATATATACGAAAATATATCTACTTGAGTTTATAAAGATGAAAAAGTATAATCCTAAATTAAGACAACTGAAATATGTAATTTTCACAATAATATTTTATTTCGTGGAAAAATTATTGAGATATCTAACATTTATATAATATAAAGCATAAGTCAATTTTATTATTAGTATATATATATATTATATATCTTCCTTTTAATGTAATTTCAAAATTATACAATTTATTATATTGTCAAAATTAAAATTATTTTATGGAACTCAATGCTAATAAATTTTCGGAATAACCACTTTCCTTAAGTATATTTTTTAAAAAATGTTATTATAAATAATTATTTAGTTTCAATTTGTTTAAATTTATATATGTATACTATTATTTATGTAATGAGAAACAGTTATGATAATAGGAAAAAGTAGAAATATATTTTTTTATGGATATAATGGAGATATTTGAAGTGGTCCTTATGTAATTGGTGATATCTACATATTTAACGAAATAATATAGTTATAATTAATGTAATTTTATCGCTTGTTATTTTTAATTAAATTAATATAATTTAAGTATATATAATGTATTTAATTTTTAATATATTCTGTCTTTTCTTAATCATATTTTAATTAACATAGCGATTTTTACATAGATATAATAAGATATTTTGTATCGAATAAAAGGTAAATATGATATAAGTAAATATATTGTAGTGATATATATTTAGTTATCATGAAAGTACAATTTTCAACTAAATTAAATATCCCATTGCTTTTAAAGATATATCATTTTACTTTAAAGTTAACTTAAATTCAAAATGAGCGAATATAAAAAAAAAAATGGTTTTTGTAATATTTTAATAAAAGGAATTTTTTTATTTTGGAAACATAAAAATTTATTATAATTATATAATAAAAATTACAATTTTTCTTATTTTATTAAAATACTATTTTTTTTGTGAAATACTTATTTTATTTTTTTTCACTTTAAATATACTATATAATAAATATATAATAGTAATGTATTTTAATACTGAATAAAAATTCTTTATATTCGTTTAAATAGTGTGGTACTGATATTTTAAAGTAAAATAAAGAAAATAGCATAATATTACTAAATGTTATTAATTTGCTTTTAACATATAAGAAAATATACTTTAGCATAATTTGTATTATATATAGTTCCGGTGATTATAATAAGAATGACTGCCGATAATGTGACAGGAGAAGAAAGGGTATATTATTAAATTTCGATATAATAAATATTTATTAAACATTACTTATATATAGTATTACTACTTATATAGCATATAATTTATTTTGATGAATATTATTCTTTATATTTTTATAAATATAAAATTTTCCTTTAATTGCTAGTACAGTTTTTTCAAAAGTATTGATTTTTATATGACTAAGGCTGAGAGTGCTGAAGGGAAAAGTGTAAATAGCAGCCAGGAAAATATTTGTAAATCTTTCTTAAGTGATGCTATTTTTAAGCATATATCTTTTCCTGAACTTTTTTGTGTACAATTTAAACACTTGTATGATTTATTATATACTAGTAATAAAGGTGGACAAACTGCTGGAACTCTTGACAATACTGATTGTGCTTTCCTGAATTTCTGGCTAAATGATAAATTAAGAGGTGTAAATAATGATCCTACAATTTGTGTCAAAAAGTTTTACCAGAATTTGATGGCCTTAAAGGATACTAATTTAAAGAGCACATTACTGGAGAAGAAATTATATAACATTGAGGGACGTTATTTGGAAAATATGAGAAAATTATACGATTTATATAATATTAAAAATAAAGTTAGTGAAATAATTGTACAAGGTATACAAGAAGCGAAAAGTTCATCATGTTCAACGTATACCAAGGAATGTTATGGTAAATATAGAGATGCTATAATAAACTGTCTTGATGGTTGTTTTGATTTTTATACTGCTCTAACGGATTTTAGAAATAAATATAGAGATGAATTTATTTACTACACTGAATCTTCAACATCATGTAAATCTAAAGAACTGTTCGAATTACCAGACTATGAAACTGTCTTAAAAGAACATAAAAGTGGACCATTTAAAAGGATTATAACACTTCCAGTTTTATTTCCGTTACTTGGAATGTTCTTTACGTTAATATTCTCCGATACGGTTAAGTATAATACATATTTTAATGTTTATATTGAATGTTAACTCTTAATATATTATATTAAGAAAAAGTTATTTTTATAGTGCAAACATATGCAAATATTTAATTATTTTTTTTTTATATTAGCTTACACCTTTTCGTCAAAAGACTTTCGAAAAAATTAAAAGTACAAAAAATATGTTGCTTGGTGCACGAGAAAAAAGCAGCGAATTATTATCATATACCTCATATAATGATAATATAATTGGGGATCATGAAGAATATAGTATAAGATATTATTCCGTAGGAAATTATTAATTAGCTTATAATTAGAACCATCAATATGATTGAGATTAAAATAAATTGGAGTAAAATTCAATTGAGATGTACATATATTAGAAATAAAGGCCATATAAAAAGCCATATATTTTATTAAGTAGCACACTACAAGAATTTTTTGTAAATTTTATTGTTATGAAATATTAAATACCATTGTTTAGTTCTACATTAATGTTATAAGCTCATGGTTGATTGTGATATATTAAAAAAAATATATTCTAAAGTGATTATAAGAATTCATAAATGGTATTTTATATATAATTATATATTAATATTCGAATATATTTGTTATATAAGTTATTTAATATTTAGATAAATTTAATTTATGCATAAACTTTTTTTAATATATAAGTGCATATATGTATTATTTACATGGAAAAATATATTTCCTATACAAAATTCAACACTATATTGTAAATAAAAATAAATTCATTTTGTTTTAGTTGTATAAATGATTTGAAAACAAGACAATTAATTTTTCTTATGTTTATATTAAAATTTTCGTAAGTATATAATAAATGAAATAAAGAAAAAACTATTTTATTACCTAAAACAGGAATAGTGTTAAA